>VOQJ01046328.1:0-11018 GCA_015052665.1 Apistogramma diplotaenia | reverse complement strand
TTTGCCTTAACGCTACGTCATGACATTATACGCTCACTGGCTGCGCGCAGGTTGTAGTGAAATTAGCGCGAGAAACAATGGAAATGAACGCTAACGTCACTGACACCACTGACGCTAACACTGCATCATCACTCACGCCTTAAAGATGATACCCTCTCTGACCTCCTGAAAATACAGTTGTGCTCACCTGACATAACTGACTTTGACCCGTCCAAAGCCATTGATATGTGGCCCGCTGACGGGGTGCGCTCACGCAGGCCGAACTTTGTGCGCAAACGTGCAGCAAAAAATGAGAGCAGCTCAGATTCTGAAGAAGAAAGAAGAGCTCTGAAGACGTGGTTCAAATAATTTATTTGAACCAAGATAGACTGATTGATCCCAAACCTGTTTGCACTTTCTGTGTATATTTTATGGTATGTGTTGTGATTTTCATGCTAACAATGTTAATAAAATGATCAAATGCATTAAGTGGCACTAATTTCTCTTATTTTTACCGCATACAATTTGGCTCGTGGAAATTCTGATTGGCCGGTAACTTTAGAGAGTCACCGGCCACATTGGCTTATCTTATAAGCTTCTATAGAGCCCTGAAAAGTTGTTGTGAACTAGCACTTCAAATAAAATGAAATTCAACTAATTAACTGAATATAGGCTAGAATCATTATTCCAAAACAACAATGTTAACTTTTTAACATCTGAAAACAGATCTGGCTCCCAACAAAAGGACATAAAATATGTATTTGAACAAAGCTCTGTCTGGTTGGGGGTTTGTCATTTTCTTTTTTATTGTGTTAATAATTTAGCATGGGTATCTCTGCTGGTGTGATAACCTGTGTTTGTGTCTCTCCACAGGCCTCATTAGATTAACCTTTGTGTTGCTTTGTGTGCTCGCCCTCTTTGCTTCTTTGGATTTACTTGGCTTTCCTGGCTTTCCAGCCTTCGCCTGCTCTGTTTTTGTTTGCCCTTTTGTACTTTAGTTATCTCGTATCAGCTTTAGCTGAATGAAACTGACTTCTCATTTGTGGAACCTGCCCCCGTGTTCCTGTATTTGGGCCCTCTTTTCAACAGAAAATGTTGCATCCAGAGCAAGAAACTATCAGAAAAAAGTTCAGAATCATTCACAATTTAAAGAAAATTGTATATTTTCATGTCCTGAAATAACCCCAGCAGTAATTATAAGATAATGTAATTTTCCTTTGTGAGGACATTTGTCGTCCTTGACTAATTATAGAAAATGGACAAGTTCATATCTTGAGATGGTGTGTTTCTGCAGTTTGGGACAGTACCAGCCCTCCCTCCTCCTTGCTTCCCCTCCTCCCTCGTGTCTCTGATGTTCACAGCCTCTCTCCATCATTGTCGGCCCCGGGGCAGGCCACTGTGGAGCCCGCTGAGGAGCGAAAGCAGAGGGGTGAGGAACTCGAAGGAGGTTGGATGGATGGATGAATGGATGGAAGGGGTGAGGGGGTGGGGTTCCCCTCAGGGCCTCCAGAGGCAGCACTTGTATCAATCATTCAACGGGAGGAGAGGGTGATTCTGACGGATGATATCCCCCAGCATGATGGCTCCTTCTCCTTCTTCTTACTGCTTTTCACTCACACTGACCCTCCATGGATGAACTTCCCTCCTTTCTTGCTTCTGTCTGTTCATTCACTCCGTTTGTCTCTCATCCATTGCTGCAGTGATGCACTGAACACGATCATCCCTCCTGCTGCTCCTCAGACAACAAACCTGTCTTCCTTCCTTTAGCACTTTCTCCACATTTACATCCACCCTCTTCCCTTAATCCCCATTTCCCTCATTTTCTCCTCTCCGCCGCTTCCTTGGTTCTTCACCTGCTGTCAGGCTCCATATTTGAAATATATTTGCAATCTTTCTCCAGCCTTATTTTCATTCATAATATATATGGTCCAGTATAGTTTGTGCATCCTACTCTACTCTATCGAGGGCTCCCAACCTATTGATTCCTACACAAACAGCTCTCACCAATATATAATTCAATATTGTATTGTATTGTCACAGTGGCTGTGAAAGAGGGGTGACCCTTTTTCAGCTGTTTTAGTTGTGTTAGCAGCTGTAGGTTCCAAGTACAGAAATGATCCTCCACACGTGCAACTGCAGCTCAAGTTTATCTGTACCTTTACTTGTCTATTTCTACAGATTCTACTTAATGAGGACATCTGGCATAAAGAAAACTTGGAGGGTGGGGTCTTTGACACATTCAGAAAACTAAAAATGTGCATGTGTGTGTGTTGGGGGGTCGCTTTTGAGTCCACTCCAGGCCCAAACATCACAGGGGACGCAGGTGTGGAAGAGGACCTCCCACTTGCTTACAGCTGTGAGTTTGAAGCCTCTTGCTGTGAACTATTTTCCTGCAACAGACTCACACAAGACGATGTGCACGTCAGCGAGTACTGCGGGTGCGGTGCCACCACAAGCATGAAGTGCCACGGATAAAGCCGCAAGCACCCAGTGGACCTCATTTGCCACAGAAACAGGATATGCCAGACTCCTGGAAAATAAGAGCACCCAGTCTCCAAAGTGTCAAACACCAGAGAGAAAGTGTGCACTAATAGCTGTTAAAATGTAATGATGTGTTTTAAAATAGACATCGGATGCCTGAGTGAGTGTCACATCCCAGAAGGCGAGGCGGGCATGACGATAGTTCTGAAAGCATCTTTGATGATGTCACTGCGTTCCTCCGAGGTGATTTTAACACTGGAGTAGGATCTGACAACCTGACCCTTTATTATTATTGGATTACGTGACATGAACCAACAAGGTCTCCTTCTCCTGGAGCTGTGCGCCTGTTTCTGACCGGTCATCTCTGCCACCTTGTTAACCACAAGGGTACACGGATGAACCCCAAACTGCAGCGCCTGCCATAAAAATGACTTCATTACAGCGCACCAATGCTTCAAATCAACCTGCTCAATTCCCATGTTAATAATAATGTAATAATGACATACAATGTAATGTTCTAATTTGTGACTGGTATTATATATTATATCTTCTTAAACTGTGTATTGGCTTAAAACCTTTTTTGTTTAAGTATTTTTTCAAGAGATTTTTCAAGAGATCCAGCGATTTCTTTTTCACGTGCCGGCTCCGAGGTGGCCCCAGATTTAAGGAGACGATCCTCTGCTGAATGCACCGACCTGCTCTGTCTGTGGTTACAAAGAAAGAAATTACACTCCAGTAAATAAATGAATGAAACGCTACCCTGCTGGACAAGGAGCTATTGCTTTGTTAATTCTGATAATATCAGAATTGACAAACCTCCCCGTCAGGCTCAGCAAATGAACATGTCGGTTCTTATCTTTTCCCTGGATTTCTTGACATCAGCAAAATGGTGTTTTATGTTTGTTTCCAAATGGATTTAATTTCATGAATTTTTGCTGATGTCATAGGTAAACAAAATACGAGAGGAAACATTGGTCCTGATGCTGCTCATTAGTTTTTTGGTCCTGATGGGCTTTCGACTGTTTGAGGCTCATCTTAATGATGAAAGCCACCATATCAGCTGTAGACTTTTGTCATTGCTCGTTCATCCTCTGTGGCTTTCATTTTAATTTCATATGACTCAATCATGTGTGCAGATGAGTGGTGGGGGTAGTGTTTGTCTCCAGTAAGGCCACGCTTTTTTCTTCCTAAGGAGACAATGAACTTTCATCATATTCATCTCTTTGCACTCTGTGTGTTCCCCTTCAATCATTGACATTGAAGAAAGAATCACATTTTTCTTTTCTAATCTCTCAGGAAGGTGAGAAAAAAAAAACTTTCGATGTTCTCATCTCACTGCTGGAGCTCTTATTCCAAGGCTAAAGACCCATACCAGATGTTTTATATACAGTTTAGTCCATTGTGTATAAATTAAATACGACAATAATAAAAATACTAATCAATTAAATAGATGTTTAAAACTTTCATAAAGCAGTAGGCTGCACTTCATGTTTGTTGAAGCTGCTGCAGCCAGATGATCCATGAGTCTGTTTCCTCACTGAGGGAAATCGAATGAGTGAGCAGCAGCCCCTTAAATGCCCTGTGTAAATATCTGATGACACACTGTACTGCACTCTCACACGTCCACGGAAAGCCAAGTGGGGTTTTTACAGTTGGCCTATGAAAGCCTATCAGCAGTCTGTCAGAGGGCAAAGACAGAGACAGACAAGCATACACATCCACAGCTGTGGACAATTTGGACTCGCCTAACCCTAACTGGGCCGGGGGCGGGGCAAATGACCGACCACGCCCCCTACTTCCAGCCGTGAATTGGCATTAAAAATATGGTACAAATAGGCCCTTTAAGTTACTTTTTTGACATTCTGCTTTCTCCGCCAATTAAGAGGGTTGAGCGGAATGTCAAAAAAGTAACTTCAAAGGCCTATTTGTACCATATTTTTAATTCCAATTCACGGCCGGAAGTAGGGGGCGTGGCCGGAAGTAGGGGCGTGGCCTGAAACGGCCCGCGGGCCGCAAGTTTGACATGCCTGCTTTATACCCTTCATTATTTAATAAAGCTCATCATAACATCATTTTACAACATGCACATGCCAACAGAAGGGCTTACCAGCTTCGGCACCACGGAAACAAGTTTTTCTTTTCGCTTTGCCGCTTCACTTTATGCTCATATGAATTAGTGCAACTCACGTGAGCTTATTCGGTAACAAAGCTTCAAATTGAATTGCACGTGGTGTCGATCTAGAGTGTTTGGTGAAGAATGATTTTACTAAACTGAGATGGTAGCTGCAACTTAAGAGAGAGTCAGCGTGCACTAGCACAGCGGCTAGCTGGAAGCGCTAAATTTCAGTAGCTTATATACAGTGTGGAATGTGTGATTCTAGAACATAGTTAACTTTGTTATGAAACAGGGGATGACTGAAGCGCTGACACACCAATACTCCCCACTTATGACACGCTGATTCTGACAAAAGTAGAAAATACAATGAAGATGAGGCAACGCTTGGCACTGACTGAAATCACCGGTCCCCTGTGCTCCCCCTGAAGTCTGCAGCTGTGATCCTGTGCACTGCTACTGTTATACACTTAGAGGTGACGGCTTCATTTCTGCATCCTCGTATTGTAAAATTACATTCCACAGACATCTCAGTGCACATCATTTCTCTCCAAGTCCTTAATGAACAAACATATTAATCAAACTCCCAAAGATGAGTAAAGCTTTTGAATAAGAAATAAATTTCCCAGTGCCACATAAAACTAATCCATAATATAATTAATTTTGTTATTTTTTATATCTGCTGATTATTTAGCATAAAACGTGCAAAATCTCCTGAGAATTTCAGTAAACAGAAAAGTCGTGTGAAGCAGAAAGAGAAACGCTGCTGGTTTAACTCTTTCTGCCCGTGTAGACTCTGCTTTCTTCTTTCCTCGGGAAGCGAAGCCAGCCGCTGCGGTGCAGAGCCAGCAGTTGTTGTGGTGGAGTTTAGTAAAGAAAACTCGCAGCAACTAAAGAGCATTGAGCGGGAAAAAAACCCGACAAAGAAGAAAACAAAACCACAAACAAAGTACATGTGCAGAGCATTGATTTTTGTGTGAGTTCCACCATTTATTCAGAGCTGCGGTGTGATGAGAACACACACACACACACACACACACACACACACACACACACACACACACACACACCCTGTTTACTTAGGAGACTCTGCAATCTGTGCCATTTTCTCCTGTAGTGAATTATCCAAATTCCCTGTGACAGCCGAGGGTGGCGGCAAAATTTACCTTCACATCCACATCTGAGCACCTCGGCTGCCAAGCCGCCACCAGCCGCCGCCGAGCCTGGAAACCTGCTCTAATAAGCAGAGCTGGCTGCTGAGGAACTGCTCAGTAAATATTCCTATAAATAATATGCTTACCAATCAAAAATGTCACAGTTTCAATATGACTCTTTCTAAATATCACATTGTAGGCTGAGTAATGGAGCTACATGGCCTTATTCATTCGTATCATAATTAGTCATTATACTCACATCCACCCAGCAAGCCGACGTCCTGTGACTGAAGGTTTCTTCTCTGCTGTGATGAAAAATTATTTGGAAGCTTGTTTTTTCCTGCAGCAGAAAGAGTTTCTCTTTTTTTTCAAAACTTCCTTGAATTCATCTTTTAAAACTTGCAGCCTGAACTGGATCTGATTTCATCTTTTTCTTTTGCACTTGTCAGATTTCTCATTTTCAGCTCATTAGTGATTTGTTTCCAGTGATAATCTAAAATGTTCACATCATCAAACCTAACACTGAATATGTCCCACTAGCAAGTGCTGTGTGTGTCCAAAGCCTGATATTCCTCTGAGGCTTAGAACTCCAGAAAAATCAGCCACACTGTTGCACTGGGTGACTTGTTCTTTAACAAACATGAACATAAATGCAGAGTGCTTATTTTGACTGAGTCCCAATTTCTCAAATATATGCCACAAACATAACATGCTGCTTAACATAATCCTGCAACTGGTACTAACAAACAAAAAGTATAGTTGCCATTTTGTTTTACTTTGTTTTCGTTTAATATTTATCAATTTGTTAAAAAGAATCCTGACATATTTAGAGTTTTCAGTATGCATAAGCTTCCTAGGACAGACTTCAGATATCAGAAACATGTCTGTGCCTGCACACAGTTCTTTTTCTTATCAAGACATCCTCGTTACATGTGTATGTGCAGGAACTTTCATAAAAATATGTATGTACTTGCAAATGTTTCAAATAAACTATACTGTCTAAAGTTTTCACTTCCCATTCAAATAATTGAATTCAGGTGTTTCAATCACTTCCATGGCCACAAGTGTCGAAACCAAGCACCTTGGCATTCAGAGGGCTTCTGCAAACCTTTGGGAATGAATGGGTCGCTCTCAGGAGCTCCAGCACGGCACCGTGATCGGATGCCATCTGTGCGACAAGTCCAGTCGCAAAATTTCCTCGTGCTCTCCCCTCAGCACCAACCGGTTGCAGCAGGTGACTGAGCCTGGTTCTGCTGCAGGTTTCGTCCTGTCAAAAGGGACTTTATTCCTTCACACTGTTGACAAGTGCTTGGTAGTAATAGAAACTCAACTAGAGAGCAGGGTCAGTGGAAGCTGAGGTGCGTAGCATACAGAGATTTCCAGCTTTCTGCAGAGTCAATTTCTACAGATCTTCGAACTTCATGTGGCCTTCAGATTAACAGAGTTTCATGGATGGGTTTCCATGGCAGAGCAGCTGCATCCAAGCCTTACATCATCAAGCACAATGCAAAGGGTCAGTGGTGGTGTAAAGCACACCGCCACTGGAGCAGTGGAGGCGTGTTCTCTGGAGTGATGGTAATCTTATGGACAAGTCTGGATTTGGTGGTTCCCGGAGGAACGGTACTTGTCTGACTGCATTGTGAAAGTGTAAAGTTTGGTGGGGGGGTTATGGTGTGGGGTTGTTCTTCAGGATTTGGGCTTGGCCCCTTAGTTCCAGTGAAAGGAACTCTTAATGCTTCAGCATACCCAAAACATTTAACACAATTTGATGCTCCCAAATTTGTGGGCCTCATCCTGTTCCACCCTGACTGCACACCAGGGCCCAAAGTCCATAAAGACATGGATGAACGAGTTTGGTGTGGAAGAACTTGACTGGCCTGCACTGAACCCTGACCTCAACCTGGTGGAGAACTACTGGGATGAGTTAGAGCAGAGACTGTGAGCCAGGCCTTCTCGTCCAACATCAGTGTCTGACCTCACAAATGTGCTTCTGGAAGGATGGTCACAAATTCTCATAAGCACTTCTAAACCTTGTGTAAAGCCTTTCCAGAACAACTGAAGTTGTCAAAGCTGCAAAGGGTGGGTAGGCATTAAACCCTACAGGCTAACAATGGGATGTCACTCAAAGTCACATGTGCGAAGGTAGATGAGCAAAGGCTTTTGGCAGAATAGTGTATCTCATCTGTGCATATTTCAGCCAGAAGGTGGCACTAAAGAGACGACACTGTTACAAAACAAGTGTTAGAAAGTGCACTGCAAAACACAATACATACAACAGAAAGCAGGAATTATTAAAAAAATGTTAAAACCAGGATTAAAAATTTCAGTTGAATTTTATTTATTTAGTATCAGTTCAAAATAATAGTCATCTTGAGGTACTTTAATGATGTAGGGTCTTTGCCTTACAATATACAGATACAACCCCAACAATTAGAGGATTCCCTGTGAGTAGCAACTGGAAACAGTGGGAAGGAAAAACTCCCTTTTAACAGGAAGAAACCTCCATCAGAGCCAGCATCCATCTGCTATGACCTGACAAGGGGTGAGGGGAAAGACCAAATTTAACGCAGCAGTATTATTAAAAACACCTGGGGATGAAGAACAAAAAGTTACATTTCCAGTTATATAGAGACAAATTGAAACACCTGACACCTCAAGGCTCTTTGTACTACAGTAATCCCTCACTTATGATGGGTGTTACATTCCAGGACCACCTACGATAAGTGAAAATCCACGAATTAGGGATGCCAAATTTATTTTATTATTTAAACATTATTTTAGTGGTTATACACTATTTAAAGTTTTTATAAACCCTCCCCACACACTTATACACTACATAACACTTTCCCATTCCATAACCTTAATAACGTGAAATGGAAGAGCGGAGAGGGGCAGCATAACTATGTGCTCAGGGTCACCTGATCCAGCCCTAACTGTAAGCTCGATCAAAAAGTAAAGTTTTAAGTCTAATTTTAAGAGTAGAGAGGCTGTCTGTCCAAACTGTGAGCTGGTTCCACAGGAGAGGGGCTGAAGCTGAAGACTGCGTCCAATTCTAATTTTAGCAACAAATGATGTCTTTGATATATGATGGGCCAAGAAAAAAAGGCTTTCTCACAGTCCCTTTAAAAGTTTATACAAATCAGAAGGCTCTGTGATATAAATAAATCCTTAAAATTGATTTAAAAGAAGAGGCTGACACATCAAGGCAGAGTGCTTCTGTCAGCAACCAAAAATCCTTGGCCACCTTTAGTTTTCAAGTCCAATGTGGGATCAATTACAGTTATGTGTTGTTTTTTTTTTTTAAATCTCTTTTGCAGGACTGCAAAGAGTCCTGTGAAAATCTAGCTACACCTTCCTGCTTCAATAGGAATTAAGAGGTTAAGTAGCAGCCTGGTGCTGCTTGATTAAATGATCATCAGCAGGTTTGAGCACCTCTATAAAGGTAGAGGTTTTGGCACTTTGCAGCAACCTGAATGCTCCAGACCAGCAGTTGTCCCAGGATGTCCCAGTGAATTCACACCAGTGTCAGACTATGCGTGCTTTTATCATATAATGCGTCTTTATGTGACTGATTTGGTGCTTTGTGAATAAAATGTAATTGAATCAAATGCAATGCTGAAAAACAGTTAAAACAAACAAAACTAGTAGCTTCGTTTTGCATATCACATGGTAAAGTTGATGACACCACAGTTTGTTTAGAAGGGCTGCCTCTCTCAGACGAACACGGCAGCATGGCTTAGGTTTACACATTTGCTTCTGAACACACTATAAACCTCTGGAACAATGTCCTTTGGGCACACAAGGCCAAAGTAGAGATGTTGGTCCATAACACATAGCAACACGTTTGGAGGAAACCAAGTGCGGCATATCAGCTCAAAGACCTCACACCGACTGTCAGCACAGTGGTACAGGGCTGAGGATTTGGGCTTGTTTTGCCGCCACAGGGCCTGAAGACCTTGCAGTCACTGAGTTGACCATGAACTCATGCAGACATCAAAGTATTCTAGAGTCAAATGTCCCACAGATAAAGCTTGAACCAAACAGACTCATCGCAGGACAATGATCTCAAGCACAGCAGCTGGAAAAAAAGGAATCATGGCGCTGCAATGGCCCAGTTAGAGTCCAGACCTCAACCTGATGGAAAAGCTGTGGTGGGGCCTCCAGAGAGCTGTGCATGAATGAATGCTGCAAACATCAATGAACCGGAGCAGTGCTGTGAAAAGAAGATAGGGCTAAAATTCCTACACAATGATGAGAGGATGGGAGTCACACAGAAATGAATAAGTTTCATCACAGAACTGAGAACAAACTTTTCATATGATTGTGGCAGATTTCTAACCTAATCTCTGTAAATCAGCAGGGTGCCAAACCTGCAAACAGCTGCACAAGCAGAGAAATGACTTCCTGCTGAGAATTATGGCAGTGATATTTCCCCTTTTTTCTCATGCTGCCAGTAAACCTTATGTACATGTGTGTGTGTGTAACCTCAGGAAGTAATTTTTATATTTTTCATTTTTTTAACTGTATTTTAAAGTGTTAAGTTTTGTTTGATTTTTTTATGCTCAGCTTTTACATTTTGAATTGTGCATGATTTTAATTTGAAAAACTGCTGTTTTTGTAGATCACAAAATAAAACCACACCTGTTCAGTGCAGCACACCGTAGGTGCGAGTAAATGAGGACGAGCACAGCAGAGCAACAAGGCGTAGAAGAAAAGCACAGTAATGAATGTTAAGTTGCAGCCCTGGTGGGGGCCACGGAAGGGTCCGTCCATGGAAGCTGGGAGCACAGAGCCGTTCAGAAGTGGGTCCAGCTGGAGGGTGGAGGGCCTGCAGAAGATGCAGCAGGCCCGTGTTGTGGGGGTCGGGAGGCAGGCTGCTGTCACAAACAAACATGGGACCTTCCCCTGCAATTAGGATTTTTTAGGATCTGTTCTTTAGAGGCTGTGGTGGTGTTGATTGTATTCAATTCTCAGCTCAGTCATATCTGACAACAAGCCCCACAGGTGCATTTCTCTGGGTAGATACCCACCTCGAACTTTTTACATTTTAATATGCTTATTTTACTTTTTATTTTCGTTATAATTACCTTTTTATTTTATTTATTTTTAGATTTTCATGGCTTGCAGTTATGAGAGCTGCTCACTGGGTCGTATTTTGGAGCAGTTTCAGGTTTCTGTCATACATATGCTCATGATTGTGCTTTTTTTTTTTTTTTTTTTGTCTGTCTGTTTTTTTCACATACCTTTGTTGTCTCTTTGTTTTTGTTGTGCTTTTTTGTGTCGGGTTTCCC
>VOQJ01046326.1:0-14529 GCA_015052665.1 Apistogramma diplotaenia | reverse complement strand
ATGGTTTATTACAGCAGAACTGCACAACAACATTTCTTTCAGCCTCTAATCAAAGAGGAGGTCCTTTCATAGGCCCACTGTGGCAGCAGCCGCTGTGCCAAGTACACAGAGGCTCTGCCGGACCACAGCCTCACACATAGCTGCTGGTAGCATTAGCCTGATTAGCAGTAGCATAAAGTGCATTAACAAGATTTATACTCCAGTCGCAGTAAAAATAATGATGCTATTTTCAGAACTTAAGCAGATTTTTAGAGCTGACAAACATCATAAAAAGCAGCAGGGCTTTGGCTATTTACTGACGCTTTCATAGGCTCGCACACCAAGTAATGGGTCACAAAATGATGAAGCCAGCGTAGCTCACTGTGGTGGATGCTTACAAACTAATGTTGGCAGGAAGCACTTGAAGGAGCGCTTATGGTCGTAAAAAAATCAGTGTGGAACAACAGACACACACAGATCCGTGAGGCTGGGCCACTTCCAGGCGTCTTTGTCACCAGTTCTTCTTCTTTCTTCACCTACTTGAAAAACAGCTGTTTGTCTTTTGTGCTGCATTGTGGCGCAGCATAATGTGCTCTGTGAGAATCTCTGTTCCCGTAATGAGACGCTCTCCCTTCAGGGAGGATTAAAGCCTGACAGCAAACAAACAAACAAACAGCGTGTGATGACCCACTGCGCGCAGACCCCGGTTCAATAAAACCTCCATCTTTCAGCCATTTAGCTCGTTATTCCTCCATTTTCCGTCATTTCACCCACTGGCAGCGCCATAAAGCAAAGCCTGTTGGTGTTTATCTACCAGCTAATCACCGCTGGAATCTGAATGGGAGCCGGTTTTTGTCTGCAGCACATCTGCCTTCAGCAAGAAACAACAAAGCTCGAGTGAAGGTCTGTGACAACGCGATTACAAAAGGCAGCTTCAGCGTCTGCATGACAGAATGGTTCAAAAATTATGACTAAAAATCAGTTTTTAAAGTAGAAGTCACACACGCGCACACACACAAAAAGGGGGGCCATTGATGTATCACCTGGGCACCTGAACCTGTGGCTGTGGTGTCTCCACCTGTCCCGGCTACATCACCGGGTACCTGTCCAGCTTATTCTCTTTTCTCTGAGGCCCTTACAAAAAGAAAATCATCAAATAATACATTTTGCATGAGCATGGCTGAGATTATAATTAAAATTTAAATACACGTTCCATATTGATGCCATTACATTAATGTTATAAATAATACATGACGACATTAATGGTCTCTGCAGATGCTGTGTGACCCTAATGTCCTAATTCTGTATCATATTACACTGATGATCATAATGAAGACATTGTTAACATTAACATTATACCAGAGACATTATAAGAGCGAGGCATGGAAATCTAAACACAAATCAATGGGAGAATTCCCAAATGGAAGAGCTGGCAGTTTTCCAAACCAACTAGTCCGTCAGATCACAGCGCTCCGACTCCCTGTGGGAGTTCGTCACAGTCTGTGTTTTAACCCGAACCAGCTACGTCCCCCGAAGATCGTCTCTGACTTCCTAAACCTGGACTTGAGCTCCTGACTTCGCTGAAAGCATTTTGGATCGTTGTGACGATTTCCGTGTTGGGAAACACGCGAGCCGGTTTGATTCACATGTTCACTGTTTTCGTGACACTGTGAACCGTTTATCAGCTGACAGGAAAGTGCGCTTATTATTTTTCCTGGATGGTCGCATCAGTAACTCAGATGCGCAGTTGTGCTGTTGGTTCTGCAGTGGTGGGATGAACAGGTTGTGGTTGTGTCGGCACTGTGGCATTAAGAGAGCTATAATGATGTGTATCTCTGTGTACAAGTGACTTAAAAATGCTGTCTCAGCTTTGATGGGTGTTTCTGTCCGTGTCGTACTTAAGCTGTCTTTGGTGTTTTCTCTGTGTTCTTGTGTGTGTGGCAGCAGCTGACGCCCACTGGAAACAGCTGCTTCCTGAAGGACAAACGTGTGTTTTTGTCCAAGTGCACAAAGTATCAGTCAGGAAGGGTCTGTCTCTAACAAGCCATTTCTCTGCATGCAGAGTTCCTGCATGTTTTCCATCATACTTAATTAAACTGGACCAGCACCAAATATGCTGGCTGGCATAAAGTGTTATTTACTTATGCTGTGTATCCTTCTGAGTTTGCACTCGGCGCCATCGGGCATCTTCCTCTGTGCCAAAGAGCAAAAGCTCCTCTAACATCTGTGTGAAATGTTCCTTGTGCAGATGAAGAACACGCTATAGAAGCGATGGAAGATGAGGAGCAGTGGTTGGGACACATGGAGCAGCTGTACTTTTCCAAGCAGCATTCGCATCAGTTGTTGTTGTTGTTGGGAATGACGGTAAAGTCTTGGTTATTGGCCACAGTCTGATAAATGTCACATTAACATGTTACAATAAAGCAATATCGCATGAATTCTAGTTATGTTTAAAGCTCTGCCGTTTTCAGACTATAAAATTACAATCTTTTTGTAAAGAAAAATAAACATTACATTGTTGTTCTAAAACAGTAATGAAGGGTGTCTGTCTACAATAAACTTCTTTAATCATATTAAATGTCACATTTACATTCCATAGTACTAATAAAGGTCACATTGATGTCCAGCAGTGACAATTAACTGCAGGTCAGATTCATTTATAAAATGATAAAAGGTCTCTAAAGTTTATTTGTGTGACATTGATTACTTTGAAGTTTAATTACATGGACTTAAATGCATGCAGCTCCATGTTTGGACGAGCAGTTATGAATTTAAGTTATGGAGCTGTTTGTGGCATGGCTGCTTTGACAATACGCCTGCAGAGGCCGTGGTAGTAGTAGTGGTATTACAGTAGTAGTATTACAGTAGTAGTATTATAGACCGAAGCACAATAAGTGAATACGAGTTTTCAGAGGTTTAAATATGGAGAACGTCTTTTATTGCCGTGGTTTTCTTTGATCTCAGAGGCGAAGCTGCAGCTCTCGCAGCTCATTTTGCTCTTCAGAAACAATTTAAGTATCTTTCAACAATCTGTCAGGACAAAAGCTTTCTCCTGGGAATTTAGAGCTGTCCTCATTTAGTGGGGGTGTCTGTTAGTTGACAGGCAAGTGTTTTTGAAAAATGCATGCCAAAAAACGGAAGATTAAAGCCGCTATAAGGCTCAATGCAGGGACTGGTTACCTTCTCTTCACTCGGAAATCAGAACTTCCTTGAGGTCCTTGTTGAGAAGTCTGAGGAGTAAACCCACCGAACGGAAAGGGAAGCAGAGAATCCACCAAACTGATTTTTTCCTCCACGTTAGGGACGTTTATTGGGTCGTTTTACCTCCACAGGCCACCAAATATTATTAACATTCTCAAAATGAGTTAAGAAACTTATAACTACAGTTTCAGCACAGTCCTGCAGGCTCACACAATTTAATCTGGTCCTTTTTGTTCATGGACACAAAAAGTACTCGCAACACATTTTGACAGCAGTTTATGAATTCATCACACGATCGTTTGACAAAGGGGCAGAACCAGCCGGGCTGGGGGGTTGTGGTGGTGGCAAAGGTCACATGGCTTTCACGACTCCACAGTTTAAACCCCACACTGCACCACAATATGCACATGTGGCAGTTATTTGAATGCTGGAGGTGGAAACGGTGAGGAAGAGTCTGCAGCCGAGTCAGCAGCTCTGTGCTTTACTAAACCTTTGGACGAAAGGGCGAGTCGAGGGGAGGCAGTGGTGCTGTAGGTAGGAGGGTTGCTGGTTCAAGTCCCCATCTGAGCGTGTGCTGGCCAAGACACTTAGCCCCACATTGCCTGGTGTGAATGTGATTGGAGAAGGTGGTGGTCGGGGGGGTCGTAGGTGCAAACTGGCAGCCACTACATTCAAGTAGCTCAACACCACCAAGTACGATGGTGGAGTGAATGAATAGTGCATGAAATTGTAAAGCATCTTTGCATTATTGTTATCAGTTGTGTCCTGACTCTAGTGGTTACACTTTATTCTGAGAAGAGATTAGTAGATGAATCAAACTTCATGTAAGAAAATCTGCTGACCTTTAAAGAAGATGTCAGTGTGGAGTGTTCATAAATCCACCAACCTTTTGTAGTTGTGTTAACAGTTGAGCCACTCTGCAGTGTCCTGCGTCCTGGTAGAAATGGGAGTTGGGCAGGTATTCAGTACCAAACTACAGGGTTGAAGCCTGTGTGCTTTGGAGTTGCAGGTGGTGAGTTTCATCAGTTTCATCAGCTACACCTGCCAGGCCTGAGTGACTTAGAGTCCAAGTAAACCTGTGCAGGTGCAGATAATAACCAACCTGATGGTCCACTGTGTGCACGAAGGTGAAGGTTCCAGTTAGTTGACTTGAAACAGGACATGTGGCACACAGATATGATGCACATAGTGTATGAAGTGTGCAGCTGTTTCTCTTCTTTTCTGTCCTTCAAAACCCCAAAATCCTCCTTTTTTGTTTCGTTGACATTGAGAGAATCTGTTATCCTTGTTCTGCATCACTTCGTCAACGTGGTGTCATCAGCAGAAGCGGTGATTGGACAGCTGTGACTCACAGGTCAGCGTGTTTGTTACAGAGTGGTGACTGTCTGAGGCCTGTTGAGTTCAAAGTCAAGGACCCGCAGACGCTGAAGGAGAGTGCCTTAGTATACACTGGCGCACCCTCCCGGTCTTCGTATCAGTTGCTAAACCATCCATCAAATTACCGTGGCAACTAAGCGTCCATCACCCCATCCATCATCCAAGGGCGACAGACGGAGCATCAGAAAGCAGCGAGAGATGTCACGGACGAGTGAAGAGATAACAAGCGGAGAGGGGAGGAGGGAAAGAAGAGAGACGAAAGAGGAGAAAAACAGGGGAGAAGCACTGAAGGGACTTGAGGGGAAAAAGGAGGAGGGAAGAGTAAAAAGGTGCATTTGTGAGCCTGTTCTGTGCTTGTACTCTGATTCCCCAAAGTTTGAATAATATTCAGCTTTGAGCAGAAAGGAAATGTCACAGGGGCTTTTCCTCCTCACTGTTCTCGGGTTGATTGACTGGTTGACTGACTGGCTAATGTTGTGGTTTCCTGCTGAGAATAAAATGATGTTTCAGAGTTGTTTCCCGTCTGCCTGACCAGACTTTTTAAAACCATCCAGGTGCCTAGAGAGGGATCTTATCCCTGCTGCTGCAGACCAAGTCTGCTGTTCATGTGATGTGATGCTGTTACATAAACGTATTAAACCTGCGTCTTATGCAGAGCCGACACAACCTCATTTTAATGATTAGCTGTTAAAACCTACACTATACTTTTCTGCTGTCTTAGTGTTAAACTGTATACTGTCCACCTGCTTTCATCAGCACCTTGAAGCTTCTCTGCAAGGCTTCACAGCTTGCTGACTGTTGGTTTATGGGGAATGAAGCACTGGTAAGATACACATTGTTGGCTCCGACCAGTGACTCTATGCTGTTTCCACTGGTTGACTGGGAGCTTGTCTTGGGAGCAAAAAGATATCAACATATTCTCATCTCCTGGTGTCAGATTCATCAGAAGCAGCTGCAGTATCAGAAGTTCCCATTTAAAAGAGCAGCGACGTCTGCATTAACAGGTGGAAGCAGGAGTTCAAGTCCTGCTTAAAAGCTTTTTTTCTTCCTTTCTTTTGCTTTTCCGAACTCTGTTTGGTTAAGTTGAGGAAAACTAGTTTGGGTGAGAACGTGTGATCCTGTAAGTGCACAGCAGCAGCAGCAGAGTAATGTGGGCCGGGCTTTAACATGACAGAAGTTAATGTTTGTGTGTATGAATTAAGAAAACAACATCCAGTGTTTCCAAGAGCAAATGTATTTGCTGCATTACGTGACTCCATCCCCACTCAAACGCCTTATTGCATCCACAAACTGAAGCAGGATTCCTGCTGTGGACGAAAGAAGACGCACTGAAATATCTGATAATGAAAAGTAAAACCTCAGAAAGCTGCAGTCACGATGGGCCCGCAGCACCTGCACGTCACAGTTTGGGGTTTTCTGTAACTTCTTTTCTTGCATCCCAGTTAGTTTTTGTCTCGTGTTGGATCCTCCTCAGTTCTCCGAACCACCAGCGACCTTTTGCCACTTGCACGTCTCCTGACTTTAACCTTTTCTTTCACTTTCCTGTGTTTGCCGAGACCAGCCAGCCGCTTGTGTACGACCACTGCCTGGAGTTTAATTTTGAAGATATTGACTTTGAACTTTTGCCCTCTGAGTCTGGCTCCTCTTTCATGTGACACCATTACAGCGGGTATCTCTGTGGTGCCAGAACACAATGTTTGACAGCTGTGAGTGAGGCGAGGCTGTAATATCACGGCGACTTGTAAAGGCTTAAATTCCTCCACCTGCACCCTTTGATTCCTGCTGCAGTAAAGACAGAGGCGCTCTCACTAGGAACGTGTCGCTGATTTGTAAAGAAAGTCTTTAGACTGTTTTTGTTCCGTCTAGCTTGTCATTTGCATTCATTGTTCTGCAGCAGACTGAACTACAGGTGAAATCCTGTGACCGATTAATAACTTCAGGGCGGCGTTGATGTAGTGGAGGACGGTGCAAGGTTGTTGCATTAAGTGACGGGGACTTTCAGGACCCTGTGAGGGGTTTGTTAACAGTTGCATGGAAGTTATTGTTCTAATGGTCTGTAAATGTCTAAAGGACAATCGTGAGAACGTGGCACAGCAACAGCATCAGCCCCACTCAGTGTGTTCTCCCAGTGGCTCAGATCTTTATTTCCACTGAATGCAAAGGAGCAGGGCTATATTTAGCAGGCTATTATCAGACTCAGTGCTTTCATTCTAATTGCAGTTTTTTTGAGAACTTCTCCTTGTTTCATCGTGTTTTAATAAGAAGCCTCTGTGTTTTTGATCTGCTCCAGTTTGCTGTGATAATTTGCTGCTGCCGTGCTTTGCTGTTAATCTGTTTTACATTAAAAGCTTCCCACCAGTTCAGGAGGAATAATCCCTTCACCTCCTCAATAGGATTTTATGTGGAATATTTGCAGAAAGTGTTGTTTTCCCTGACAGCAGTTTAATTCAAGCTGCAAAGTAGATTCCAGCAGACTTAAATGATGAATGAAAGGAGGCTCAGAGCCACAGAGAGGGGAGTACTGCAAGACTCTGTTATTGTGCTGATGGGAAATGAGATATATACATTATGCTGAACTGAATCTGAATTTAACATGCCTAATGTTAAATTCATAAGAGATGCTAATGTAAATCGGTTGTTCAGCCAGCTTTGGTAGAAACTAAGACTCAGACGCAGTGAGTGCAGCGTGTGTGTGTGCTGAGCTCCTAATGAGTGTGGCTTCACAGCCAGGTAGTGTTTGGGCAGCAAATGACGTGGAGGCTGAACCAAAGTGGCTGAAATGCGGAGCACGAATGGAGGAAGGTGACATGAGTGGAAATCCTTAAACGGACTTGAGTCGGAACATGGGAGTCTAGCTGGGGAGACGATCCGGCGGGGGTTGGTTGGTAAAGCTGGTGCAGATATTCTGAAGTGGATAATTAGTCGATGGCCATGGGGTGAGGCCAGCCAGACTCCAGCAGGAACTGGAGCTCAGTCACTCATCAACCCCCCCACACAGAGGCCCGAGCCCAGCCCGAGCCCCACACCCTCCCCACTCTGTCATGTGGGAATCTGTATGAAGTCGAGCTCGTGGCGGCTGAACTTCCCCTAATTGTAAGTTGGACGAAGTTCAGCAGCGTTGGGATGCAGTCACCTTCCTGCAGAGGAAGCAGAAACTCGGCCTGTGCTGCAACATCTGACTAAAGCTCTGCTTTTTACACTGATGTGACAGATATAAGATCAGATTTAAGCTTCTGCGTTAGGTTTTTAAGGTCCACATCATTCATGTATAGTATACAGTGAGAACTGCTTAGTTTTATTCTTATTCATTCATATATATTATTTTCTACTTATCGGCTGCAGGTACAAAATACATGTCACTGTACGTTGTACTGTGTATAACTGCATGTAAATGTGCAAATAAGCATCTTATGGTTTTGACTCTTTTAATAAGATATCAACACAACGTCTGTACTTTTCTGTTTCCCCACAAAAAGTTTGAATGTGTTTATTCTGGAAACAAAGCAGAAGGCCGTAGCGAGAGCACCTTAAAGCATAGTTCTGTTGATTTTCCTCCAAAGAAAAATGATGCTCAAATATGTCCGAGGCACATGTGTCCCAGCAGCAGTCACCCATCATGCTTGGATCCAGTTTTCCCAGATATCGGTTTTCCATCACCTTCATATCATGATGAAAACTCTCTCTGGTCTCGTTGCCCAGATTTGGTGGGAAAAAAGTGTAAGAAGTGCATCTTCAGTGACATTCTGGCATTCATTAGTTGATGTGCTTTCAGCATGTGATCCACACGCTTAATAGAATTGCTTTGTGACTGCCAAGAAAATCCTGGACAACCTGCACGGATGCTTCCCATGCTGCTGATTCAGTCGGGTTCAGTTTCCCTTTGAACTCGTTATCAAGCGTCAGCTCACAGTTTCAGCACCAGCAAAGACGACTTCCATAATTTTGGCTTAATTCTTAAAGGCTGAAGCGCATCAGCGTGTCTGCTAATAATCCCAGCTGTCCAACACTTGGACCATCAAAAGCAGCATTTATGCAATGCTTTGTGTGTCTTTAACAGCATTAATAAACTGCAACAGAAAGAAAAAGCTGTTTTGGAAATCGTTAAATCATCATTAGTCTCATTTAATTTTACCTGCAGAAATGTGACATAAATCGATGTCAGCGGAGGAGTTTAGTCTGAGCTCAGATACTCAGTCATTTCATGTCCGTGTGCACGGACGAATCACATTTCTCCTAATTCACCGTTCACCACGAGGCTGGGATGGAAGTGGTGGCTCCATCATCCTTACTCCAGGGTTTCTGTTAATTGTGCACATATTGAAAGCAAACTCTTTTGGGGCATTTTTTATGCAGTTATCTGAAAATAACATGAATTCATGCTCGGTTAATCGTGCTGATAGTTAAAGAAGTCTGTGCTCCAGTTTTACTCGGTCAAACTGCATCACAGCAGTGAGGAGCAGGTATCTGTGTGATGCACCACTGCAGTCGATGGAGGCAGCTTGTTAGCAAAGCTTGCTTACTGCTTGGTGACAATAATGGTCACTTCTGGCTCCAAAGAAAATCCAAAAATGAAACCCAAACAATGAAGCTAAAGCAGAGGCTTCAAAGCTCTGCCGTCAGGACGTTCAAGCCTCCTTGCCTGAGGCCTGCCTCCCTGAGCAGCCAGCTCTGCTGCAGTCTCTTCTTTCTGTTTTCTTGCCCCCAGCTTGTCTCTGTATGTTGCATCACAGTTCCCAAACACACGGTCCATTTCCCCTCAAGTTGTTGGCTTCTGAGACAGTTGAACCTCTCGCACCTTCACGTATTCATGGGCCCTCTGGTTTGCAGATGCAGGTTTGATTATTGTCGGGTGTGAGCTCCAGCTGATGGGAGGCTGATGGGATTAGAAGATGCTGCAGCAGCCACCAAAGAGATGGTTGGAGTTGGTTTTGATTGAAGATGCTCTCCTGAAGGCAGCTTTAAATTTATTACCTCATCATTCAGGCATCAGGAAATGGCAGGTTACACATCCTTCCATGCATTTTCTAAACTGTGCACTGGGGGCATTAAGAGCTGCTGCAGATCCCAGGATGCACTGGGTGGGAGTTAAGAAACATGACTGACGACCTTTCACAGTCACGTTCACACCTGGAGGCAATTTAAAGTTTCTGCTTGAGCTGAGCTGCGTGCTTTGGGAGCATGTACCCTGACATGGAGAGAACATGCAGACTCGGCAGGTCGGGTTTAAGTCGAGGGCTTCCTCCCTGCGAGGCAGCAGGGCTCAGCATTTAGCCAATGTGTGACGATTTTAGTTGAGGCGAAGCAGCACATTTGAGTCCCAGGGGACATGGCGAATGCATGATGATGTATGACGCTTTGAAGTCGCACGTCACACCTCGGCTCCTCTGCCGCCTCCCCATTGGAGAAAATGCAACGCGTCCGGGTTTCTCCTCAGCTGTGAGAACATGACCAGAGGCACTTTAGGAATCCTCAGGAGATGATATTCAATTCAGGAGCTTGCTGTCAGTCCGCCGAAAGAAGCTACGATTTCAATAAAGCCTCCACTTTCTGAGCTGATATTCACTCTGCTGGCTGCCGCGCGCCGAGATGAGTTCTGGTGGAGGGAGGAGAATGGGGTGGGGGTGGGGGTGGGGGTGAGAGGAGCTTTAAAAAGTTTGAATTTTTATTGAAAAAAAATCCTGCTGAGGAAACTGGAGAGGAGTACAGTGACGAGGCTGGGCTGTGATTTGGGATCACGTTAATAACTTACAGTGTTTATGAATGCAGGTGTTCATATTTACTGTGTCGGTTAATGGAATCTGAATTTGATTGTGTTTTATTGATCTGTAACTTAGCTGAGACACAAACCCCATTTTTTCTCCACAGGCTACTGTACGTCCTGCATGTACTGGAGCTCAAAAGTCTATTAAAAATTCATGTTAATTTCATGAAAGTTTAACTCTGAGAATCTAAAATAGAAATGAGGCTCTCTCACTAATCGCGCGCACACACAGTCCTCTGCTGAGGTTTGCTGCTTCAATCGTGTGTCTGCTCACATTTCTGCAGTCTGGAGGTTCTCAGTCATCAGGTCTCACTCGACGTTTCCTCTCATCCCAAAGGCTCCTCAAGCCAGGGGTGGAGAGACCCAGGTACTTAAACCCCAGTGGGCGGAGTCTCCTGGAGGTCGTTATGACCCTCTGTTGTTCGTAATCACATGCACCAAGGTGTGCACTGTAGGCAGGTGAAAATCCACCTCCTCTGTTCAAAGATGCTTGTTGGCTTTTTTCACTCCTCTTTCAAACCATCTGTCTGAAAAGGGTGACCTTTGAACTTTAGATGCAGGTGAGCCTTGTCCTGCTGAGGTGGCTCTTCTGTCGTTTGTGAAGAGGCTGTTTGGTTTCTCCTGCAGAGGTTCGAGCAGCTCCAGTAGGATAAGCTGAACAGAGTAGCCTCAGCCGCTAACATGAGGCTAACAGAAGCTTCAGGATTTGAAACACATGGCAGAACCTTTCAAATGAAGCTGCTGATAGACCAGGCTGCGTTCTTTATTAAGGCCAGCGGATCCATTTTCCATGAGACACTTAATGTTTAAATACAACCTGTCGTTTGATGCATGAATCCACGTGCTAGCAGAGATATGAAGTCATATACAAGGAACAGAGGCTTCAGAAAGTCACTGAACCGGAAAGAGGCAGGCGTTCACAGCACAAGCCAATCTCAGAGCGATGGAGCTGTAAAGGGAAGTTTCCTTGTGTGCAGCCAGCTAATCTGTGTGGTGCAGGTCAACGCCTCATCAAAGGGCTTTTACTGTCCTGTGTAATGAAACTTCTCACACAGCCATTAAGCTGCCATGTCCAGGTCCGTGTAGCAGGTGAGGTGAGGCTTATTGACATGCATGCACGTTAAAGATGAGTTGCTTTGCTTTAACATCAGGATCCATTTGGCTTTGTTGAATATCTTGTTGCTGCAGCACATTCCGATCAAATCCGAACACGTGACTAAATGTTACGAAGCTCACGGACTGGCTGAAGGCTCTGTATGGACTGAATCATATGGAGACCTTTTTGATTAAATGAAATAATAAACTGCAGTTGATGTGAAATGTTCGACGCTGCATTTTAAAATAATCCCAAACAGCATCTTCAGCAATATGCCACTTATGGTCATTTGTCCAATAACTGCAATGATTTCGCATGTCCTCCAGAGCGGTTTTTGTTAACTCGGCCACAGTCCGAGTCTCGTGGGAGACGCGGTTCATCACCTCGTTTATTGCAGCCGGTGCCTCCGAGGCAGCGCTCAGTACGTCTTCTCTCTCGCTTCCTCGTTAAACGCTTTTTCACCGTTTTTGAGTGTAAAATTCTTCTTTGGCTTTAGCTGCTCAATTCCTCCGTGATCCGCCACGAGCTAATTTCCTTTTGTGGACAAATGTGGGCGTATCAGTGTGCAGATAGCAAACACGCCTATTGATTTATAATTACTCTGACGCATTAGCATGTTTACTGTGGTGAGAATAAATTGGCTCGTGTGGACTTCATGAATAATTTTGGGCCTGTGTTTCGTAGGTGTGCGAGTGGAGAACCGTGCTACACCCACTGAGCATGTGCGGTGCTGCACTGGTGTTACAGGTGTTTGTCTGAGTCCATTTCCTGCTGCTCGCCTGGTCAGCTGTGACGAGACGACGCTGCAGCGAGTCGGAGCAGACGCGACTGTGCCGGCATCGTGTTGCTACTTTAGAAAGTTCTCATTAATCGCCTCCTGCCGCTGCTGCTGGTGATGTTTTTACGATTTTCCCACCAGAAGCATCCATCAGTGCCGTCTCAGCATTAACGTCTGCTTCCTGAACGTGCCACAAACTAAAGAAGCTCTGCATCAGCCGCTGATTATCGCCATGGTGCCAGAGTGGCCGGAGAGATTACAGAGGAATCAAAGGCTTCATATGAGATTTGTACAAAGCTTCGATTCTGTTGATTTTGTCTCTAATATTAACATCTGTGTATTAATGAGTGATGAGGCTGAGCGGGAGCAGCACTGCTCCTGTTCTGGGTCACGTGGTGTTGAACATCTATAAAGATTAGGGTCAATAAATCTAAAGTCTTCCAGCTGCTTTCAGTGGGTGAGAATCTTTAAAAACATGTTTATTTGGGCGGCCGACATCGACTGAAGATGTTCGCTGGCTGCAGTAAGAACCTGGAGCTGGCCTCAAATTCCCTTTACGGTCCAACAGGCCTCTTCGAGCAGCCTCTCAACCAAACTCTGAGCCTTTTTCACTCATTTCTTCACTCTGCAAATAAACAGCACAGGCTGTTCATGTTTGTTTTGGTGCCGGAACACACGGAATGAATCTTCCAGGACTCTCAGGATCGCCTCCTGCCAGGATTTCTGCTCTTTCTCGCCCGGTTGTTCAGTCTGTTCCTGTGTTTACCCACTTGTGCAAGTTCTGCTCCTCCTTGACTCTCAAAGACTAAAATGTGTGCAGTTTGGTGGAAACATTGTATTTGCTTTGTCCGCTCCTCAGCATGTTCTGAGCTCACAGCAGCTTTCAAGCAGGCAGCCTCCATTGTTTGCAGTGCAAACCGGACAGCTGCTGAGGCTGGAGCAGCAGAAAGAGAAGAATAGTGGTGAATGACACCCTTTCCCAGGAAAGGACAGACGGATCAATACTCAGAAACAGTATTGGCACAAAACCTGCCTCAAAGTCAGACTAAGCTGCCTGGAACAGCTGTGATGCAGCAGCGTGGCTTTCACCTCAAAGTCATCACAGGTGAGAACCTCACATAACCCTGTTTAGGGGAAAAGCAACATGGAGAAAATGTGATTATTTGATAACAATAATTGCATATCGTGTGTGGGGTCAGAGGTCAGGGTTGAGGTTAGGGTCATTAATGAGCAGTTCGACGGTGGCGCAGGATCAACAGTGTGATTAGTCTTCCAGGAGCACCCGCATGAATAACACATGTTCACTGGAGGAAATTCAATCATCAAGGTCAGGATCTGATGGCCCAGCCAAACACTCAGTGCGATATAAATCAAAGTGAACTAACAGTCACCTCAAGACGCTTTATGATCTGACCAATGTTCTGAAGGTCTGTGAATTGTATCTGCATCAGTATCTGTATAAAAGATGGATGTGGTCACTGTTACTGCTTTCTGGACTTTGTGAAGCATCAACACAGGAGCCAGAAGAGCCTGTTTGTAGATGAGAGCAACACGTGTTTGTCCAGCTTACATACATGTGTTCACTCAGCACAGACCTCTTAGTCAGCCTGCTAATACAGTTAACCACAAAACAGACTAATGCCATTAAAAAGGCACAGAGACTGTAAACATGGTCAAAGGTTGAATCCAGCTGGCAGAAGTGTTTTTGCTCCTGTTCTCACATGTTGCTGCAAGTGAATCTGATCTGTTTACTGCAAGTAGGAAACTTTTGAACCCGTTCAGCTGTGTCACAGACACAAGGAGGCCCTCTGTTTCTAACCTGTAGAAAGGCTGCATCTCCATCATGTTGTACTCACCAACACTTCAGTGTCCTCCTGGGCTTCATCTAAGTCAGAAAACACTCACCTCTGCTAGAACATGTCCACTGTGCTAACAGCGCAGTTGTGTTTATTTCTCCCTCACAGGGGTAATGTTTTTCTCACCCACTGTGTTGCCGTGGTGGAAAGAGGGAGCAGGATGGTGAAAATGTGCTCAGTTGTCATCATGGTTACAGTTTTACAAGGTGTTAAAACCATCTCCTCCCCAGTCAGCTGCTGGTATCCAAACAGCAGTTTGAAATCAGCGCAGATGAAAAGCATTACATTTCACCTCAGGCGCTCCTCCTCATATACAGCTGATCAAAAAATACTTTTATTGGAAATCTGTGAAAAATCACAAAGCTTTGCAATGTCACATGCGAGGCCATACATGAGCCTGATGACATGATCTCTTCTTAGCGAAGTGATGCTGTTACAGCCGTCCCTTTCTTCCTGAAGTCTAAGAGTGGTGTGAGTGAGA
>VOQJ01046321.1:0-11225 GCA_015052665.1 Apistogramma diplotaenia | reverse complement strand
GTGTGCTCAACAGCACCCAATAAAACTGATCTTATGTGTGCCATTTATGCTACTTCTCATATCCTTCTCAGTCTGTACAGTCTGCATTTTAAGGCACATTCCACTGAAAGTTCACTTTCATTTTGCAAGAAGTTCTTTGTAGAAAAAGACAAAAGTAGTCAGTGCAAAAACGAGTGTAGAAACATCCTCTTGCTGTGTCCAGACTGCTGCCAGGTGCATCAGAACAAGTGCAGAAGTCTCGAAATGAAACTTTTTACCTTCTTAGTAACTTCAATTTTTTTTTCTTGTGTGGAAATGTCAAAAAATAACAACTTCAGATTAAAACATCTGACCCTCAAGTAAATGTTATTCTCTCTTAGATAGTTGACTGTACACCCTATCCCTACACAATTTGTAATTTGTATCCTATAATATAATAAATGTCTGCAAAGTGATGGATATCGATTGAAAAGACTGTTGTTTGACTGCCTGTAGCAGATAACTGGATAAGGAAAACTGTAAAAAGCTAGAAAAATACAATTTTCCTACAAATGACACTAAAGTAGCAATGTACCAAACAAAGCCAAAGCCACATTGAGGACACAAATTTCAAGCTCCCATCCAGATTTGTGAGCTGGAATGAGCCCTCATATTTCTCATTCAAACTCTTCATGAAAACCGTGGGCAGGGTGGGCAGCCTACTGTAGGCCACAGTACCAGCATGAAAAGTGGAGCCAGGCCACATTATAATACATAGAGTGTGACAATCTCAAAGTGTGGGCTACCTTTCTGGGGCCCCACCAAGGCCCACATGTGTGCTATATTGCACACAGGTACTGGGGCCCACAGTTGACTGCCAAGAACATTACTCACAAAAAAATATAAATAAAATAATAAATATAATAATTAATTTAATTTCAGTTCAGTTCAGTTTTATTTATATAGCGCCACACCACAAGAAACAGACGACTCAAGGCCCTTTATATTGTACGGTAGAGACCTACAATAATTACAGGGTCAGAGTGACAACAAACGACCCCTGTGAGCCAGCACTTGGCAACAGTGGGAAGGAAAAACTCCCTTTTAAAAGGAAGAAGCCTCCAGCAGAACCAGGCTCAGGGAGGGGCAGTCATCTGCCACGACCGGTTGGGGCTGAGGAGAGAGAGACAGGAAAAAGACATGCTGTGGAAGAGAGTGAGGGATTAATAATAAGTAATGATTAGTGGGGTATAAACAGAGTAAAAAGAGATCAATATTTCTCACAGTGATACTGGAGGCCAAGGTAATGCTTTACAACAGTTTCCTGACGCAAACTCCAAGGATTTTATAGCTCTTTCAAGGCTAAAACCAGTAATCTTTTGCTTATTAGACAAAGTTCTAAACCAGTACATTATGGAGCCGCTTGCCTTCAAAGGGGAAAAAAATCCCCCCGAAATTCTATGAATTTGAGAGGGATTAGTGTGTGTTGAAAATGAAATGTTGCCTGGTCCAAGGAATGAACAGCGGCGAATCAATGACAAAGTCATTGATGACCAAGGCTGGCCAAAGGTTGACCTATTTGGTCTTATCTAACAGATAAGCAACTTTAGCTCAAATTGCTGAAAATTTTGAGTCAGTCAGGTTGTTCATGCTGACTCCTGAAAGTGCCCACAGTCCAATAAGAACTGGCCCAGGAACAACAGAAGGAGGTGGCCCGGTCTGATCAATCACATGTTGCTTTACATTACGTGGATGGTTGGGTGCATGAGTGTCACCTACCAGGGGAACACATCAAGATCCACTATGGGAAGAAGGCAATCTGGCAGAGGCAGTGCAATGCTTTGGGCAATGTTCTGCTTGTGGGAAACATTGGGTCCTTTCATGTATGTGGATACTACTTTGACACATACCACTTACCTACGCATTGTTGCAAACCATAGACACCCTTTCATGGGAACAGTATCCCCTGATGGCTGCGGCCTCTTTGAGAAGGATAATGTACAGTGCCAGAAAGCAGGAATGCTTTGAGGAGCACAACAATGAGTTTGGGATGTTGATTTGACCTCAGAGTTCATCAGATCTCAATCCAATTGTGCATCTGTCAAATGTGCTTGACAAACAAGTCTGATCCATGGAGGCACCACCTTGTAACTCCCAGGACGTAAAGGATCCTGTTGCTAACATCTTGGTGTCAGATATCACAGCACACTAGAGTCCATGCCTTGGTGAGCCAGGGCTGTTTTGGCAGTAATCTAATGTACTTGAATTGGTATAGTGCTTTTCTAGTCTTATTGACCACTCAAAGCAGTTTAGACTACAAGACTACAGAGAAAGACAGAGTCGGAATGCTCATTCCCTCAGTTTAAGAGTAAGGTTAAATCAAAAAGAGCAATGTGTGCTATCAGGTTGATATGACTTCTAAATATTGTGTAGAAAATCATTTGGAACTCGCGGCAGATGACTGCCCCTCCCTGAGCCTGGGTCTGCTGGAGGTTTCTTCCTGTTAAGAGGGAGTTTTTCCTTTCCAGTGTCGCCAAGTGCTTGCTCATAGGGGGTCGTTTTGATTGTTGGGTTTACTCTGTAATTATTGTAGTGTCTTTACCTTACAATAAAAAGTGCCTTGAGGCGACTGTTTGTTGTGATTTGGCGCTGTATAAATAAAACTGAAATTGAATTCAGAATTCAGAACTTAATGTAAGGACTGCTGTCAGGACTGGTTTCTATTGTATTTTTCCTCTTTGTTGTCTACAGCTACCTCATCCCATGTATACCCTCTGACACAGTGAAAGAACTGCAAACTGAGCAGGTGGATAATCCATTTATCAGGCTGATTTGGGACAATATTAAAAAGAATCAAATTCTTGGTCTCAATACAACTAATACAATGTGGGAACGGTTTTCTACCCCTGGAAAAGCAGGTGCAGATGCACTTTATTTCAAAACTGATTAACATTTAATTAACAAAATTTTATTATAGATATAAACTCACTCAATTTTCAACAAAAAGATACACTGCATTCTGTCTTTTCCAGCCCCATGTATGTTTTGAAGAGAAGAAAACTGCAGGAAAACAAGGAAGAAACAAGAGATGGGAAAAAGTTAAAGTGAGAGAGAGGAAATAAAGATCTGGGAGGAATCCAATGAAGACCAGCAGAAGCACAGAGTTTACTTCCAGAGGGGAAACGATAAAAGGCTATCTTTGAATGCCGTTAATGACTTTTCTCACCTGAAGCCTGTGTTGACAACTGCTCTGTGAGTACACCACTTAGAAGCTGGGAACACTGGCTTGACTGCCCAAATCCAACCTGAGCCTAGTTTTCCAGCCTTCTCCCTCCGCAGACGTGGAACCTCCTGTAGTCAAAAGCGCCTGCTTCTTTCTTATCTTGCACATCGTTGTGCTGCTGTGCTCAAACTTTACATCCGAGTGGAAGGCTCAGAGCCTGAGAGAGATGGCTTGACACCGACGCTTTCTTCTTTGATATGTTGTGATGTAAAATATCTTAAAGAGTTTGTTGAGAATAAACTGTCGGGGGGCAGTGCTATTAACAGGTGTTAAGGCTTCCAGCTCTTGCTCTTGATAGAGCCAGAGGGAGCTTTAACCTCAGTGCCATCAAGTAGGATCAACAAACGTGGACCATAAACGCAGCGGGAATCTGCTTTACAGAGTCAAATGCAACTCAATGCAAATTCTCCACATTATCTGAGGATGCTTTTAGAATTCATGTAAAAAGCTTCTAAGAACAAGGACGATAACAAAATAAGCAGCGTTGACATATACGTCTACCAGAACGAGTTAAATCTGTATTCATGAGTCTGACTTTTGCCAGTTACATGGTTTTTATCTAGGAAGGATTTGCTGAGCCTACTGTAAATGTTCGCTTTGGAAAATTATTTTCCCTTCTCTCTGCAGTTGCTTATCACATCCTAAATTTAAGCGGTTTCAGTTAATTGCTACTTTGCTGGCATCTGTACAGCACTGTAGTGTCATTTCAGTATACTGTCGCAAATTAAGAAGGGGTACTTTGGAAAACAGAAGATTAAAAAAATAGGTTGCATAGATGAAAATCACTAACAACAGTGCCATTAAGCTGTCTTGAGGTTTTAGCCACTGAAGGGAAATGATGTTCTCTTCTTTTGTCAGTTAATAAAAAGAGATGTTTTTCGAGCTAACAGCGATATATGTTAGAACCACTGATTTCTGCATTCACAAAAACAGCCCCTGACCGCGTGTGTGTGTTTCTTTATGGGAGAGGTTGTCTTATTAGGCGGCGGCTCTATCTTTACAGCCTATTTTCAAAGCAATAACCAAAGCTCCACACTGAAGAAAGTGCTTTGAACTTACTTTTAATTGTATGTTTTTGGGATATTGTAAAGGGGGGTAAAAAAAATGCTGCTGAGTCCATCCGTCTCAAATGTAATATGAATTCATGGAATGATACCTGGAGTTTATTAATTCAGGGCCACAGAGACAGCTGAATAATGAAATTTAATGAAAATTTTAGATGGACTAAAAGTCAGAGTGCTTCTGTCATTAATTTTAAAAGCACACATACCATCAGGCTTCACACAGTAATGATAAATTCCTTCACTGAACCTCATGGTATATGGTAGCTATGCCCAATACTGAGAAGAAAGGCTTCTTTTTTCTGTATTTGATGGAATTCAAGGTGTTTTTATGGGAACTGATTTTGTGCATATCGGAAACAGAATGAACTTCAAATTAAAATGAGGGATTATAGGAATATTATTTGTATTGTGAGGGTGAAAATGGTTCGTATTAAATAACGGTTTCAAATGACACTTTTTATAACTTTATACAGAAACAGAAAGAAATCGGTGCAACTTTTACAGCTGTGGCATCACTGTATTTGCTTTTTGGCATATGTGGAAAATGCAAAATCAATATGCACAGTTAAAGCGATGCACTACCGTGTAAAAGGAATAATTCATTTTTACAATCTCCACAAAAATGCACATTTTCGTGTATCTAGATTGATTTAAATGTGCTTTTCAAGAGAAAATTTAAGTCACTCAAAAAAATATTTTCACACTGACATAAACTGTGCAGCTCAAGTAAAACATGCATTCAGGAACACAATATGAAGACGCTCTTGCCGCTCAAAATCAGCACTTGTTTTCAGCCGCATACTCTAGTTCATTTATATGATACTCTCAAAGGAACAGCCTTCAACATTGTATCTTAAATGAATCTATTCAAAAGAAGCCACATTCTCTACATAGCACATCTTTACAGTTAATTTGTTTATCCACTTCTTTTCACACATGTTCAACTAAGTTCTGAGATAAGATGTTTGTTAGTAAGAGTGCACAAAACTATCCACATAGTGTTGATAATTTTCAGCCCTCAGTTTCTTTTTCTATTGTGGTTTGTATTTTGCTGCTCGACAGAAAATTAGAAAATAAGATGAAATACAAGTGTCATTATCATATTTTGTCTCTTAGCACTATCCTCTGTGTAGCTGTCTTTATATGCTGTCTCTTCTTTGCCACATTGCTGCTTATTACACATTGAGACTGTACAATAGGTCTACTGTTGACCAAAAATGATGCTAGCAGGAGAATAAATCCACTCAGATCCCTGCGGTTTACTCATCCTGCCTCACGTCCTGTGGACTTGTGACTATACCTCTGGCCCAGCGTGGGCTGCACTCAGTCAAGCAAGGTGTTATTGGACCAGCCGTGGAAGCCCTCTGTACTCTGACCCCAAAGGAGATTGGATCCTTGGTAGCAGAGAACCTTAGCTGCTGCCTCCACGGCTTCACAGTGTGACTCCAGGCGGCAGGATAATGTGTTAGTTGTAGAAATGTAAGACCCTGGGATAAATCAGGAGTCAGTACAGGATAGATGGGATCATCCTCTTTACTTTTTCAACTTTTTCTCTTTAAGTTTTTTAATCTAGCATAAAGGGAAAACTAAGGCTTTTCTATATCTTCACAAAAGTTTGTATATTGTCCATCCAGGTACGTCTGCTTCCTCCCATTGTCCAAATACTCGCATGCTAGAATTTATCTTTCTTTCTGGCCAGGTGAGGATCCATGGTAGGTTGAGCAGTTAAAGTCCTGTATGTGAAGCAGTAAATGTGGCTTCTAGAGGAAAGAAATGCTGTGATTGGTCAGTAAGGTCTGAAAAGCTCCATATAAACACCCGTGCACTCCATTACAGCTGACCTACTTACAATTAATGTGTGTGGATTCTGGAGCTTTATATTAGTGACACTCCATTGTTGTTAAAAAAGTACATTGAATGGGGCTCTCTAATTTACTTTGACTTCTTCTGCCTTTTACTATTCAATAATGCACCACATATGGCTGAAAACTGTTCGTGCCAAATGCCAGTTGTAGTCCTGCTAGTGAAAGACTATCATCAAAATACACATTTGTAAAATATGTCATCCTTTAATTGGAAGACCCACGGTTCAATCATTGCGACCTCCAACATATTAGTCGTATACATTTACCTGTCACACAAAGGGAAGCAGGATAGATACATTTATAGAATAAAGTGATGATTGAGTGCGTTTGTGAATGTGTCTTGTAGTGCAGAGTGCTTTGATGGTCAGTAAGACTACAAAAGCATTTTTAAAGGAAACTGTACTTATTACTAATAAGTAACTAAGAATTAATGCTCTCTCTAGAACAGCATGTCTTTTGCCCTGTCTCTCTCTCCAGCCCCAATCGTTCGCGGCAGATGACTGCCCCTCCCTGAACCTGGTTCTGCTGGAGGTTTCTTCCTGTTAAAAGGGAGTTTTTCCTTTCCACTGTCGCCAAGTGCTTGCTCATAGGGGGTCGTTTTGATTGTTGGGTTTACTCTGTAATTATTGTAAGGTCTTTACCTTACAATAAACAGCGCCTTGAGGCAACTGCTTGTTGTGACTTGGCGCTGTATAAATAAAATTGAACTGAACTGTATACTTGCACAGAGCTGATTTTAAAAGCTGTATGCGAGAATATTTTTAATATTTTGTTATTTGCTATCCTTATGCTGCCTTTGCTCCCACATATTAATTTAACTGTCCAGTTAAGTGCTTTCTTGAATTTTCTTTGAATTTTCCTTCCAACCTTTTTTTTCCTGTTACACAAGCACCCATTACTTACGGGTTGTCTCACAAGCATTTTATTACTGCAGTTTTTCAGATTTATGTTTTATTTACTTTGATTGTACACTTCTTAATGACATTACAGTGTGTAATGTTCTTACATATCAAATGCACCAATCAGAATTTAAAATAAAATGCAGGTTCAAAGAATAAAAATAAAACACTAAACTCTTTAAACAAGTCTTCAAACTTTGGTTAGAGAGGTTTTTTCTTTTAAAGGGGTAATTCTATCCTGAGTTATTATCTTTCTTTGTCAACCTTCACTTTTTTATATCAGCTGTGATCAGGATTTTTTTATGGGGCAGTCAGTCAAGCAACATTACCAGTTTAAGCAAATGTAGGTCTGATGATGTTTGAAGTACACTCTGAGCCCTACTTTGTTTAAAACAGACACACACACACACAAAATTAGCTCATCAACTTAGTGTACATTTGGCAGCAAAAAGGTATCCCTATACTTTTTGAGTTGGTATACTGCTCACTCTTTTGAAGGTGTTTGTCTATGGAGTGTCAAAGCTGTCAAACGATGTTGTCACATAAACATGTCAGTGCGAGATCCAATATCTAGCCCCCGTCCACTCGCTGACAGAACGACGCCTTCCCTGTTAAAGTCTCTTCTTGCCTGCACAGTATGACTCTTCATAAACAAACAAACAGAGACAAAAGACAGCCGAAATCTTGCATGTCGAAATCTGACTCTTTGAAAGCCAAAAAAGGAGGAAACGCTTCCAGTGAACGGATGCAACAACCAGCAACTGTCTCTCACTTAACTACCCACAGCTTTTGAATAGCATTAGAATACATGAGGACTCCTAGACAGCAAGGTGTACTCCCCTGGTTCCTAATGTATGACTATTTCATATGGACGGGCGAGGGGGGCGAGAGGAGAGCTGTCTGTGGGGGTGATTGACACAGGCCCACATTAGGAGCAGCTTTTGGAAATAGGTCCGTGGAGACCTGGCGGATTGGGTCTGCTGAAGGAACGGTGTCTCCGTGAGGAGCGGTGCCTTCTTAACCCCACTCATTGGTATGCCGATGTGTGGGTAGTGAGCAGTGCTCCAAACGGCACAGCCTTCCAGACTGCTGCCGCAGCCCCCAATTCAACACACCGCTACACAGACACAATTCCACTGAGGACCCGTGACGATGTGCAGCGTGGAATACTGAATCAAAATAGGCTCCAATTAATAATCACATAGTTAGTTCATTTTTAGGGTCCCTGTGTGCTCACTTTGGCCTGCAGGAGAGCTCATCTTTCCAGAAGTTTCAGCAAGGAAAAGTTTGGCTTCACTTTCACAACATGCCCACAACACCCACACACGAACACACCAGGCGTCAAACATGTCAAGCTTCAACTTAGTGCAAATAAGAAGGCACGGGCCCTCGAGTCTGTCCCACTCACATGTGACAAAACACAGGCAAAATAAAATGTTTAAATTTGGTTTCAGATCTCACTTCTGGTCTCTAGAATGAGAGGAATAACATGTCAGCATTGAGACATACTCTGCTGTCAGGTAAGAAGACAGAATATCACTTTACCCTATTGTGACTTTGAACTATATGACAGTAAGCAGACAGATTGTTTTTGTCACAGAACTAACTGACCTTGAACCCAGCTGTTCTCTTTTCAAACTCTTCCTCCGTACATCTAAAAATATTCCCATCAGAAGCAAACTGATAGAATTTACAAGACCTAATGTCATTGCAAAGAAATATTACCACAAACATACAGTACATATTTTTGTCTTTATCATTCGAAGGGAGTTATCATTTAGCAAGCTTTGAGGTCCAAGGTGAGACAGGAATATTTGAGTATGCCTAATGAAAGGCAATATAAAAGGTGCCTCTTGTGTTGTTTGAAATCAGCTTGTTTTGTTTTTTGGCTATGTTACATGTGCTGGCACTAATTATACAAGCTAGGTAGTCCTCGCACATTCAAAAAAGAAAATTCGACCATTTTTGACATGTTCATTTAAAGTTACTAATCATATGTAAATATGCAAAGCAGGTCCCGATGGGATTTCTTTGATATGCAAATTGAAAGTGCAAACAAAGGTGGGGGAGATGAAGATGTTTTTTTTTTTAAATATTATTTAAAAAAAACACTCTGAGATGGTATTGTCATGACATTCTGCTGGAAAAGAAAAATGTGAGATACCACCACTCATGGCATTTTATTAGAGCAAGGCCAGAGCTGGTGGCATTGTTCCCAACATGTGAGCGTGATAGCAAATACCGTACGCTGGAATTCCACAGCCAAATTTCTGCCGCAAAGACGGGGTCCGATATGAATCTCGTCTTATTTGCTATTCGCTTATATTAGAACATGTAAGCGGACGTGTCAGCGTAGCCTCTACACCCACCCCACCCTCTGTCATAATAGCGACTTACATGCAGCGTTATCTGTTCGATGGGATGTAAAGGGAAGGTCAGTGTTTCCATAATTCACTTCAGAACCATAAATCACAGTATATGATCTCCTTTGCTCATGCAGCTGTCGTGTGCTGTTCGCTAAATGCACAAAATGACCAATTCACTGCTGTATAATATGGCACTTACGCGCACAGGTGGAGGCTTTTAAAGACTTTGTTTTTCCATGTTTTGTCACTTTGTGAGTCCAACTGTACATTCAGATAAATCATTAAAATTTCAGTGCTTGTGAATTTAATCGTCATTTTATGCGTGTTAGCACACTGTTAACTGTTCAGTGCTCTGACTGTAAGCTAACAAAGGTCCCTGTGTGGTCAGTGATGGGAAGCAATGGAGGGAAACTGACTTTTATTGACACGAGGTTGTCAGAATGGAGACACCACCACTGTTCATTTCCAATTTCAGTCCACAGATTGGAATCCGCTGCTGGGCCCTCCAGTGTCTCAAGCACCATTTTCTGAGCCTATGGCGTGGAAAACATGATTTAATTCCTGTTCAATGCTTTTCATCAGATTCTCCATCTCTCCAAATCGTCTTTGTGTGGCATCATATTGAAGGAGTAATTGTGCATCACTGTGGATGGTGGAGTGCAAAATCTACTGGTAAAGCCGAGGAAAAAATGATGTCTGCTGAAAAAATGATGAGGGAAGCTGTAGCGTGATGTCGCAGTACTGTTGTTGATCACTTCTTGTCAATGAGAAAGCTGTTTACAATATTGTGGTAATGCTCTCTTTCAGTGAAAGTGACTCAGTGACTGCAGTCGCAGCAGTGAAAACAACTGCAACTGATGGAAAGTGACTGTAAACCAATACGTGGCTGTGTGATCAATATTTTAATTATATCTTTGCAGAATGCACCGCAGAGCTGCTCCCTCACCAATAAGATGTTAATTCACGCAGAAGTGAAAGGTGCATTAACAGCTGGAATACGTGGCCTTTCATCGCGGATACATTTTTCTCATCGTTTTTTGTATCACATGACCAAAGGATTGAACCATTAAACAGAAGTTCTATTTCTGCAAACTGATTGTAACTGAACATCTTGTGACCACTGTTGGTGGTAAAAACTCTCGTTCACATGACACCAAGTACATCCATGCAACCTTCCACACTCAACAGCCCATCTGATTTATGAACAGAAGCTTAGACCTCAGTCACACAGGCCGAGAACCTGGTTGGTGACCAGGGCTCTAAATTAATACCCGCCAACCCGCCAAATGCAGGTAAAAAATCATTTTGGCGGGTGAAAAAAAAAACTTACTAGCCAATTTGGCCAGTGATGCAAGAGGCATTACATGCATGATACTTAAGGCTCCGTTCTCGTTCATTTATCCCCTGGCAGTACTTCCTACATTTCCCATGAACACTATATGCCTTAATGCTACGTCATGACATTATACGCTCACTGGCTGCGCGCAGTTTGTAGTGAAATTAGCGCGAGAAACAATGAAATGAACGCTAACGTCACTGACACCACTGACGCTAACACTGCATCATCACGAGGCAGGTGATTATGACTGGCGCTCACGCCTTAAAGATGATACTCTCTCTGACCTCTTGAAAATACAGTTGTGCTCACCTGACATACTGACATGGTGCGCTCCCCCAATATTGGCGACAGGTGCATTTGTCCCACCAAAAAATTGCACCGCAGAGGAGAAAAATCCTTGATTTTGAACTCTCTAACTCGCTTGCTTTTATTTTGAAAGTGCAAAATAGCG
>VOQJ01046319.1:0-12648 GCA_015052665.1 Apistogramma diplotaenia | reverse complement strand
ACGACAACGTCTGCAGACTCTGTTCAAAATGTTGTAACGGCCAAATACGATTAAAAATAATTGTTCACTCTTACCTGTGAAAGGTGAGCTCAGGTGATCCAGTTTGACTGTAAAACCGTTTGAACAACGCCGCGCAGCACCGGACTGCAGCAGCTCTGTCGTGTTAAGTTTGCCGTTTTTGCTACATTTAATACGGCGGCTACGTTAGCGTAGCTGCAGCGCTCAATGTGCCGTATACGTAAGTTCTTCTTCTTGAGCGTGTTTTTGGCAAACAACAGAGGCTTCCTCTACTGTATTGTAGCTACAAAATCACGCATGACATGGTTTAATATGACGCTTCGACTACATAATTTAATGTCGACAAAGTTTTGTAGTCGACGTCATCGATTACGTCGATGAATCGTTGCAGCCCTGCTGCTGACAGACACGAATACCCCAAATCAGTGGGAAACGCCATGTAGTCACATCTTGAAAGTGGACCAATCATACTTCACCTTAATACATACATACATACTGAAATGAGTTATTTTGAACTGAACTATTCTGAACCCTGCAACGCTCCTCAGGCAGAGTCCCACAATATAAACATGGAATATATTTGTAATATGAGGTGCTTCCAGTGGCTCCATTATTTCCCGAGGAGTCACCACAGCGGATGGATGCCCCTCCCTTTTCTCTGGGCTTGAGACTCACACTCATTGCTTGTGTCTCCAAGGGTCTTTCACATTTCACATGCATGTGGCTCAAAGCCACAGAATATTAAAAATTAAACTTTGCTGTTGGCGTTCACCTTGTCATCGGGATCTTTGACTTCCACAAACATGCCGAGGCCCTGAGTGGCCGGCAGGTACTCCTCTCTTTGCTTATCGTACAGCTGCGTCCGGTAGTTACCTGCTCTCACACACACACACACACACACACACACACACACACACACAGTTAATAATAAGAACAGTGCATCAGAAGTAATCTGTGCCCAGTTTGAATGGACGTGGTTTCCTTTAGGCTGAGGCTAACATCCATTTATCAACTTCCAGCTGAATTTTATTGCTGCTTTTAAATTTATTTTCTCAAAATTAACAGGAAGTGCATCAGAAGCCGGTGTAACGTCGTCTTCCTGAAACACTTCATCAGTGGTTCCTGTCTGCACAGCACAGCCTGAAGTTAACTGCGAACTCTGATTGTTTCACTTCATTAACGAGAGGCACCTGAAATAATCAGAAGCCTTTCAGTCTGATAAACTGTGGGCAGAAAGAAAGAACCTCTCTGTACGAGCAGATTTCCTGCCGGACCATGTGCTGCATTCAGGCACAGGAGACCGGGTTACCTGCGTGATTAAACTGAACATGGACTATAAAGAAAGGTTCAACAGGCCAGAGGGGCCACCTTAAAGAGGGTGTCTCTCCACCTTCAGCCCAGAAATATTATATATTTCATCACACTTCACAGTTTGGATTCCCTTCCTTGTAAAACAAATGCGCACAAATGTGATGCAGCAACTTCACGAACTAACGACTAAAATTAAAATAACTACCACAAATAAAGTTTAAGTATTTATATGTTAATAAAGTGCACTAAGTTGTTGCTGTTAGCCACTTGGCTAACTAGCCATTAGCATCACACCCTACCCCCGGCGCTCACCGATAATCATCGTCTCGTCCGGGATTTCCTCGATGAAACACTTCTTCTCGGTCTCTCCGATGTGGAAGTACAGAGCGGAGGCGAAGCTGCTCAACACACTCAGCAGCAAAAGCGAAAAAAGACACGGTTGCATCCTAATCCGGAGCGACGCCATCTTCCAGCTGGGACACACGGAGCTCACACTGAGCAGAGCATGCGCCTGTCAAAGCAGTGCCACGTAAACCCTCGAAAAGCTCTGGCCAATCAGCAGGAGGCTTCTGAGTGCTGTAGTTATGAACGCTTTGGGCATTTAAAACCATTGACATAGTAACATATGTATCTCTATGTTTAAAACGCTTTGCATTCAAGTGCTTATGTTTATTAAAAAATATTTATAACATTTTTATTAGATACAGACTCTAAATGATTTTATTTTATTCATAGTTTATTTTAGTTCATGTACTTAAAATACTTAAAATGTAAAGTTACCGTCATGGACTGTCTTTACCTAAAGTTATTAACAAAAACAATAATATTTATTCATTCAGGAAGGGAAGTTCAAGCTTCCGTTTCATAACCCATAAGTTATATGTCGAGGGCGTTTACTCTGAAAGACCAAGACCGGAAGAAACCTTTTTCACACATGCGTAGAACGAATCACGCTGTCTCCACAGCAACAGGATTGAAGCGGACATGGCGCCCGGTGAGTGTGGGTCTGTGCTGTAAACAAAGAGCTGCAGGGCTGACAGAGAGGCTGAGTAGGGTCACAGGAGGTCTGACCGTCAACAAAACTGCAAACGCGTGTTTGTGTATCTGCGGAATGAGCGCAAAGACGGCAGCTTCCGTTTCTGTGCACTAAAAACAGCGGAGGCTCCGCGACCTGCTGACGGTACCGCGCCAGGAAGTGATTGTGTATAATTAATCTGCTCTAAATTAGTTTTTGGCCTATAATCTGTGAATCTTAATTATTTATTTATTTTTTAGCTAAGTGACTTTTATGTATTCTTTATTTATAAAACTGTCACTGACATTCAAAATGACATAACAAATATAACACCACAGCTTTATAAAAATAGTTGAAGTGGCCTAAAAGGACCAGAATGATTATACTGTGGCTACGGTAATAAATAAAAATGTTTGCAAAACAGATCCTTTCTTTAGATCATTTCTGCATGTTGTGATACATTTAAGGCGGTCATAAATCATGCTGACTACGGCCTGTTTACCACCATAAGCAGAGATATTACACATCAGAATGACTCAGAAATCACTTTATGGCACAACATGGCACTGATGGAGAACCGAGCCACTAATTAAAGGCTCAGTCACTCAAACATGTTAAAAACAGGAAGAGACGGAATCTTTAAGTGGACCCTGAGGATGAAGGGCAGCATCTGAATGAGAAGTAGCCTGACCGCAGCGCCCTGAACGACCTCCAGATGTTCAGGAGAGCTTTGTGAAGATGAGAGAACGACGAGTTACAATAATCCAAATAACTGTGTTAATAACCACCACCAACACCCTGGAGTCACAAAGCTGCTTTATAAAGTAAAATAGCTCAATAAGTGAATTCCATAAAGGCAAATAAAAATAAAAGTAGATTATTAATGTAGTCAAAAACAATCATGTCACTGACACACTCAGATGAATCTGCCCTGTTCCTGCTCTCTAACTCACTCTCTCTTTCCTGCAGGGAGTCAACCAGTCGTATCCTTCACCTGAACGCGAAGCCTCGGCTCATGTGACTTTGTGTCTGCTGTAGTTTCTCCTTGACCTGCTGTTCCTCAGCTCTCGTCCGCTCCTCTGCAGGTGCTGCTCTACCTGAACAGCTGGTACTTTGCTGCCTTCTACCTGGCTGAGATCCTCATGTTCATTTATAAAGGTGCGTAAGGGTCCTGCACGTCAGGGGCAGAAGAACAGTCACGTCCAGGCAGCTGATTAAACGGGACAAATAAAATCCAATTAACTCGTCTAAGAGTCATTAATTAACTTGAGATGGTCTGACAGACAAGGTTAAGCTTTGTCTCTTCGACACAGACTCTGTCGACCACGTGCTCCGCGAGCTCAAGCTCAGAAAATCGTATAGCTGTGACAGACACAGACTTTATTATTTTACTGGTTAAAGCAGCACAAGTGTCAGAAAAACAGTGAATCACAGATATTAGAAAGCAACAACATAAGAAAAAATATTAGCAAAACTGCTTAAATGCAACTCAATACAATACAAGAGTAAAATGTACAAATGGTACTAGATACAGGAAAATGCACTAAAACACACGTCACAGGTTCTTGTACGTAGTGAAGTTGGAATGACATTCAATGACAGACCCAACCTGAGCCGTCAGCTGCAGTTAGTTACAACCAGATGATGATGATGATGATGATGCTGATGCTGCTGGTGGTGTTCTGATGTCCTCTCCCTGCAGGAGTCTTACTGCCGTACCCGTCAAATAACCTGGTCCTGGATGTTGTGCTGCTGCTGCTCTTCCTCGCGCTTGAGACCCTGAGGATTGTTTATGGTGAGCACCATCACGCCACAAAATATAATTCCTAATAAATCTTCATTTATTGCACAAACAGTCTGTTATTTCTTTTTTTAAAAGTCAGATAAGATGATTTTATCCTCGAGTTCCACTCTGCTGCTCCAGCTGTCTTTCTTCAGTCTGTAAATGAAGTCATGTCACTGCGTCACCAAGCCAGACGATGGCAGAAGTGTGCAGTGCCATCTGGTGCTGGTGATGTCATTTGCAAGTACAGGCCAGAGCACCAGCAGCTGCAGCTCCTGTGATGTCCACTCCAGGCTCCGAAAGTGCACCAGATTAAAATGTCTGATTTTCTTCCATTTTTCATCCAACAAGAAAACGTCCCACCATAAAAGTATTGATTTCTCCCATTTAATGTTTAGCAATCCAGACCTTCAAAATGCTGACAACAGCATGAAAAAGTGCCTTAATGTGCACTACACCTTAAAGCCATCTGGTAACAATAACAAAGTACCAAAGCCCAATCACAATATTTCTGATCAAACTGAACATTTTGATCAAACTTTATGCCCAAAAACGTCACAGATCCAGGTGCTGCTGTCACAGGAAGCAGACTAGCTTTAAAGCTGCAGATACACAGTGCAGATCAAACACAGCGTGGCAGGCATAGTGATGAAACTCTTGACCGATAGGTCGCTGGATTGGTGTCTAATGGTGAGAGTCAGTGTTTGATACAAAAGCGAGGGGACAGATCGGAAAGGTAGCTCTGCTCCAGGCAGAGACGGCGCTGTTTGCAGCTCTGGGCCGATCTCTGCTCGTCATCTTCCTGCTGGGCTGCGGTGACACGGCAGTCAGCTGGTGCGATCACTCAACATGATGCTGAATGAAACAGGACAGCAGAGCAGAGAGTGAAACTATCCAAGATCTTTTTTTTTTTGAGAACCATTTGCAGTGTGTGACATCATTCCAAGTGAACATACCTGCAGAGACGGCTGATGGTTGGCTCTAACAGGTATGGAAGCGCCGATCCAGACGAGCACAAAAGAGATGTTTCTGTGATGAAGCACGCTCGAAGCCTCTTCCTCTGGTTTTTCACTCGTGATGAGTTCCCATGAAGCCAAACTTGGCTTCATTCAGGCTCGACTGACCACCATCACCAAGAGCTGCTGTTGTCCTTCGCTCCAGAGATTCTGCAGATAAACAACAAACTCAGAAATACTGACATTTTAAATTCATCATGATCATTGTTTATGAAATGTGGGCAATATTTTAATACAGAACGTGTAATTATTTCAGCTCCATTCACTCATATTTATCTCTGTCACCTGCTGCACTTCTTACATTTCAGGTCCAACAGAAATATTTCATGCAGTATTTTTAATTTAAAAATTTTACAAGTAAAAAAAGTACATCTAAAATTCAATGTGGCCGCCTCTGAAGTGCCGGTTCGCTGACAGTAACCATCCAGACGCCGTGTCGTCCTCCAGGCCAGAAGGGGAACCTGTGTGAGCGCTCTCTGACCTCCTGCGTGTCGCTCTTCATCCTGCTTCCCTGTGCCACGCTGTCCGTTTACTACCTGCTCCTGCAGACCTTCGTCCTGCGCCTCGAGTTCCTCCTCAACGCCGTGTTGCTCTGCTTCTACGCGCTCGAGTTCCTGCTCGGACTCCTCTCCATATCTGCCTTCGCCAGGTGATGGTGTCCTCATGTGGGCCTTTCAGGCTGGTAAAACCTTCAATAATATCCTGACATACTGAATTCATTGTTTACGTCTTTGTGTGCAGGTCCAAAGTGTACTGAGGACCCGAACCACAACAGGATGGGTCAGCAGTTTCCTCTGCACGCTGTGCTGTGTATTATATTTGTTTTTTACCCTCAGATGAAGCTGTTTTTGTAAATAAACTTTGATTAAACACCGTAATCAGTTTATCTCCAGTGTTTCCTTCTAAACGTGGACAGAATCAAGTTTAAACATAGTGGAGCTGCTGCTGATATGCAGCCAAAAACTGATGAGTAACATCACAGCGGCTGAATATGTCTTTAATATACAGTCATGAAATATTAGCCTGTGCACATAGGTAAGGTTAGCGTTAGATACATTCAAAAACATATGATAACCCAGAGGCCACTTGATCCATCTCCATAAAAGATCTTTTAATCATGTACATCAGTACAAGCTCAGTTTGTCCTCTAAGCCATTTTTATACTCACACTTCAGCACAGGAAACAGTAATAATAGTTTCATGAAAACACATCAGTTGTTTGGAAGATGTACACTAACACCACTCAGTGGTTATTTAATGGTATAGTTTTCTGTTAAATAACATAAAATGAACTGTTTGTACCTTTAAAATTTAATGTGTACAAAAATGTTTTTAATGTCTGTGTTTGTACCACAGCAGCCATTGTAGCCAGGATCTGAATTGGCAGGGATAAGAAAATAGAATTCAGTTGAGTGCAACTGAATCACATCTGCCAGGATTTACACAGTGCACCTTTAAAATGTACCAGGGCAGACACATAAAAGCACAGTATAGTTGACCAGCTGAAATAAATAGGCATAATTAAAATATGTGAAACGACTAATAATTAAAGAGCTTATCTCAGTTATACTATGGCAAAAGGCAGCGTACACTCTAAAGCAGGGCTAACACATTGAGACAGATAATTATTTAGCTACAAAATCAGATTTTGTCCCTAAAGTAGACGAATAACGTACAGCTGGGTTAAACTTTCAAGTTACTAATAACAACCTTAGAGCCTGGCCTAAACAGACAGTAAGTATAGCTGAATCTGCCAATTTTGTAACTTGTAACACCCAGTGATCAGTTTACATTGTACAATGTATGGATTTATGTGAAATAAAACCTTAAACTCACAGAGATTTGCTTGAATGTCTTAGAAAAGAAAAGGATCAAATACTGTTGCAGGGATTATTACTTCCACTTCATTAGGTGGGTGCTCAACACTACTAGCTAATCAGCCAATCACATGGCAACCACTTAGTGCATGTAGGCGTGCACTCTGAGTTTAAAACTAAGCATCAAAATAGAGATGAAAAACTTAACAGGCCAGGTGTATCCCTTGGCAACCACTTGCCACACCACTAGCTAACTGTGACGATAGCGATCCACACTAGTAGTACCAGCACAACGGTAGCTCAGCAGGGTGGAGTGCCAAGCAATCAGGAACTAGCTTGAACCCTGGTAAATGACTCTGAACGTGGCACCGTTGATCAAATAGTCAGTTCACTGTAATCAAATAACATCTACAGTCTTTATCAGCTAGCGCACCTTTGGGATGTGGTGGAAGGGGAGATCATGGACCCACCGGTCTACAGCAATTGTGACACTGTCATACCAATATCATGGCTGCAGGAAGGTGAATCCTGTCCCAGCTGTCACAGGGGAAGCAGCTCAATTTGAATTTAAGGCTAAAGGGTGTGTGTAAAAGACTCAAGACGGAAGTAAGCCGACAGTCTTGAGGGTTTTGAACGCTTGCTCACAATTAAAAACAAAACTGCCAAATCGAAAATAAAAAAAGACCTACTAATTACATGTTATTTCAGCGTGCACGTATGGTTTTGTGCTGTAGTGTTCAGCTTCATTTTTTAAGTGTTAAGAAATTCGTTCATGTTCTTGTTCAGAGTTGTTAAACACTTTTTAAATAAAAAGGTTAATGAAAACTACTCATCGTGCCTCCATCATTATAGGCTCAGATGAGTCTCTGCCCTCAGACGTTTATTGCTTGCAGGTGTGATGAACTACATTTGTCCCAGAATGTTTCTCGTCAGAGACCGTGAGGGCCACGTGTTCTTGTAAAGTAAATTAATTTTGTTTCCAAAGTAATATATTAGCATTGATATATAACAGTGACGTGCAGTCAGGGGAGGCAGGTGAGTCCGTGCCTCACCTTCGATCATGGAAATATAAAATTTAAAAATAAATAAAATGGTTATATTTATTATATTTATTCAGTGATTTGTATTTTAAAGTTCTTCTCTGTTTAACTTCACCATTTTTAGATTTTTTTCAAAATCGCTGAATTTTCACATTTACAGTTCAAATACTAAGAAGAGACCAGCGGTGAGGCAGCAGCCCGCTGAGCCTCACCATGGATTGTAATGACTATGCTAACATGCTAGCATGTTATGCAGTGAGACCGTATTGCTGTCCCTCTGCATGTTGCCATTAAAATGTTCGAACACTTTTACTATATGAACTAAATTTCTATATTTCAGCTGGTGTATATAATGCACAGTGTTTTTAATCAACAACTGTATGTGTGTAATGTATTCTTGTACTGATCAATCATAAAACTGCTGCAAAGAGACACTAGGTGAGGCATGCAGTTCTCGTGCCTCATGGCAGGGGGCGCTGGTGATCCCAGGGATTCTTCTTACGACTCCTCGGCTGCAGAATAATAGAATTAGACATCAAGCTACAGAAAACAGTTAGCAAACAAGTTATTGATGCTTTTCTTCTAAAGGAGCGGCGCATGGACTTCATTTATAAGTAAAGGTATGAAGATAACAATGTTTTTAAAGTTATTTTTTCTATGATAGTTTGTATATGTAAAGAATGCTGATATGAAACTTTAAACAAAACACGTAAACTGCCAATCAGATGGTGAATAAGCTGTGTGCTTACTTATGGCTTTAGTCACGTTACTTACACGTAGATATGTGGTATTTACAGATGTGGGAAGTAATGTAGTACGAATACACTGTTACTGTACTTCAGTCGATTGTTTTTTTTACATTTTTTATTGGTACTTTCATTTTTAAATGAAAATATGTGCAAATAAGTGAATAAAATGTGCTGTAAACGAATATATACAGAAGCTTCAAAAGAAATGACATCATCATACAAGCTGTCCCACGTTGTTATAATAGTATGTAGATCCCAAAACAGCTCAGCCACCGCAGACACTCTCTTCTTACTGCCCCCATCAGGCCGACGTTACCGCTGCCAGAGGACAAAGACTGAGAGGTTGAAGAAGAGCTTTCTGTTTTTATTTTGGGCTGTTAATTTTTCCTGATTAGTACCAAATCTCACAATAATAGAACAGAAAATCTCAGCGATAAAACAGTCTTTTTGAGATTTTGTCATGCTCTGCTCCCAGAGTGAGACCTGACACCTTAATGGCGGCTAACAGATGCTTTCAGGCGTGTTTTGAGATGCAGGTTTGCAGAAAATGTGAAAAGGTGGATCTCACAGTGTCCACTTGCTGGAAAATTTCTCAGCAGGCTTCTTAGGTGGAGCTGCAGTCATGAAGACAAGGTCAGTGCTCAACAAAGTGGCACAATTTAATTTGTGTGGCAGAACTGCACGGCTGTGATAGACTCGGTAATGAAACCTCTCAGCTTTTAGTTCTGTCTGCTTTATATTCACAAAGAGGAACGAGTAAAGCAGCCATCGTGGAGACATGCAAATACACTGATCTCGCTAATACAAGCGGTGCCCAATTGGATGGCAACTTTGACAAGCAGAACAAATGCCCTGCAAGCGCAAACATGTGCAGGTCAGGAGGAGCGGCGGTGATGGCCTCGGCAGAATTTAACTTTCTTTATCCTCTTTTCAACACTGGCAGTCACATTCTGCCTGTTCGCTTACTGTGAAATTAGTCATCTGAGATTAGAGACGGCTTAAGGCAGAAAACTTTTCCCTCCAAAGTCGATAAAGCTCTGCAACTTCATGTATGCGCAACATATGCAAAACAAAATGTGTTTTTCCTCAGATGTTTCTGTGAACTTTGAACAGGATAAACTGTGTCCACGCAGCAGCTTCAACCAAGGTTAGACAAAGGCAAACGAGGAGGCTCTTATTCTGAAATCTACCTGTGCAGCAAATCTTTTCCTGTGGTCTCTTTTCTGCCACGAGTTGTTGTTCAGTTTAATTAAAGGGATCATTTCAGTTCATTAATGCCTCTGTACAGAGAGTGAAATGATAAACTACCCCTGAGGCATGTGTTTATTTACCATTTACATGATGAATAAAACTGAATTCAGTAAGCTGAGTTTCATTTAGTTTTTCCTGTAATCATCACTAATAACAAATTGGGAAGCTGAACTCTGACCCTATTCAATCAAAACATTTTTAGCACATGTAAAAACGATTTAATTGTTTTCCATTTGGTTTCCTAAAACATGGTTTGAGTAGTTTTAGGGTTGGCACTGATTCTGACCTCATACAGTATGTACGCAGGACCCTCTGAGGTCATAATCTGATGAGGGACCATCTTTTTATATAAAATAGGGAACGCACGACTCCAGTTTTCCCCGTTCTGACACTGTGACTTCTGGTCTCTGCAAGTAGATGACAGACGGTGTTAAATTATTAATATGCTGTTTTCCTCACTTATGCATTCACTGAATGCTGTGAAATAAAGCACTCAAACAGCAGTAAAATAAAATCCATTTACATTATTGACACTTAGATTTAAGTTGTTTTTCACCAAGTCTTTCATCTCAATGTGCCTTTTACTACTGTTCTTCACAGTCATGTTAATTATCACTCACACCAGCATGCCTCATCCTCATCATCAAACTTTAGACTCCTGGGCTAAAATGTTTTGTGGCCCTTTGAACTGTCAGCCCAGGAAAGCTTCATGGGAACGCCTGCTCGAGAATGTGGTCCACTCACGCGTGTCTCCACAGTCACGAGTGAAACTCATTCAAAAGGTTCTCATACAGTCTGCTGGAGCTTCAATGGCCCTCGAGCTCTGCGTGGGCCCGGGGCGTTTACCCAGTGTGCACAGTGATGCATCCAAACTACTGTTAGGTTCCTCCACGCAGTCTGAGCTGTCCTGCTGCTGCAGAACATTTTAGAAAAGAGATCACACTTTTTCATCACTACCTCATCCAAAGTTGATTTATTCTTTAAAAAGCTGAACTATGATTTAGCTCTTCTGCCCTTAAGCAAATCTTTAAATATAAAACATTTTAAAACATTTCAGTCTGTTATGTTTCTGTTGTATTAACCTGGTTGAGGTCTAGTTCTTCAGAAAATGAGCTAAACATGACAAGACTGTCCATTTTGGTAAAACACAATATAACTTTAATTCAGATTCTTTCACACGTGGTGAAACAAACACTAACAAAGGGAAAAGGAGCAAATCAAATAGTGAGAGTTGCAAAAACATTTAAAATGAAATCCCGTAACATTAAAATAAAAACACCAAGAAGGATGGATTATAAAAACCATCACACTGATGCCTCTGCTGCTCCCTTTTCAAACTGTGAACTTTAAATTGATATTTTTACTGACCCATTTCCTTCAGGGAAGTTAAACTCCATGGCTGTGTCACAAAAATACGTTTTAATTCACAGGTTAAATTATGTTTTGCCACCTACAATAATACCACTGACCTTCAGGAGAACACTGAAACAGTCACTGCATTCATCACCAAGTGCAGTGATGATGTAACAGACCTCAAGACCGTGACTGTCGGGGCCAACCAGAAGCCACGGCTGACAGGAGGTCTACAGACTCCCGAAGGCCCTTTTCGGGCCTTCAGAGCAGGAGACCAGGCAGGCCTGAGGACAGCTAGGGCCAGAAACCATGGTTCCTGCAGCATCAGGACGACTAAGAGGCAGTACTCTGGGAGGATAGATCACCGCTTTAGTGACAGCAGAGATTCACGGAGCCTGTGGGAGGGGTTACAGGCAATGACTGACTGCAAGCCCCCTCCACAGACCTGCAACAACTCCACCTCTCTGCGGAATGAGATGAACCAGTTTTCCGCTTGGTTTGGGGTGCACAGCAACATGCCTGCTCAGGAGCTCCCATCCCGTCCGGGTGACCAGGTGCTGAGGCTGTCTCCAGGCAGCATGAGGAGAACATTGAGCAGGATAAATACCTGCAAAGCTCCTGGTCCTGACAACATACCAGGTCGTGTGCTGAGGGACTGCAGCACACGAGTCCCTGATCCCGGTCGCCCCCAACACCACCTCCTATATCACCAAATTACCCAGATACTCAGGATATATTTGCACTTTGTAATTATTTTTATATTCATCCAAATGTATTTCTCAATTTATTACTTCCATACTTGCACCATATTTCACTTCTAACTAACTGCAGTATTTTCATACAATCTTTGAGTTACACAAAGTGAGTGTAGCTCAGTTTGTTCTGCAGTTCTTCCTTTAAATCGAACCTCTCTGCTTCCTCTCCTCCTCTTCCTCCATCTCTGAGTGAACTTCTCTCTCTTTTCTCTCCTGAAACACAGCAGCTGTTCTTTTAGCTCGCAGACACACTGTGTGACAAACTGCACACTTTGTGTGTTTGCTCATATTTGTTGAGCATTTAGAAACGTTGCATTTAAAATGACCTTCAACACGTTGCTGCCTTTGTTTTTGCTCCTCTTCAGCAGAGCTAGCTAACATGCTGAAGGACCGCAAGCACAACTATAACAGACTCGGTCCGGCCCCGTTAGCCCTGATTATAGCGCTATAAATGATAATGAATTATATGGTTTTGCATCTTTAATCTCTTTATATGTGATAAGTGATGGAGGACATGGCAGTATGATTGTCTCTTATGTG
>VOQJ01046313.1:0-38341 GCA_015052665.1 Apistogramma diplotaenia | reverse complement strand
CACACACACACACACACACACAATGTCAAAGATATCAAATATAATATTTTCATCATTGACATTAAACCCTTTAAATGTTGTTGTGTTCATGTCTCACATTAAGAAATTCATCTTTCACAGCTGTCATGCATCTGTCAGGGATCCAGGATTTGGAAATCCTGGTTAAGGTCATGTGCACATGAGCAACTGCTGATTATTGCAAAATTTAAAAACAGCAAATTCCTGTAGGTATTTTCAGTCTCCCTATATTACTTTTTTTTTTTAACCATTTCCCCTCCATTTCCTTCCCCATACAATATCCACCCAACATGTCATGTTGATGTCCACTCATGTATAACTCCCTCTAAAGGAAGGAAATATTTTTATTTCACATGTATTTTGAAGATAAATTCATGAATGGAGTTAAAAGCAACTGTGTTAATGCTCTTTTTTCAAGTAATCGTGTCCTGTGTAAAGTGCACTGGAAAACGGGGAGTGCTTTTTATAGTCTGTCAAGCTGGTTTCAAGCTGGTGTTGTTGTGATAAACAGCAGACGATTAGCTGGCCGACAGCAGATATTTATTTTTGGAAAAATCAAATGCTGCAAGTGAACAGGGGGCTTTAACATCAGTTTCTCTTTAATAATTACTGACCAAAACTAAAACTGAACTGATTTGTTTATGGACATCAATGATGGCTGCATGCAACGCCAACATGCATTGGGTTTAGTGATGGAGCCACAGAAAATGAACCCTTGAATCTGCAGGTCTTCTCAGCTTTGCACCTTTAGTGCTTTGGTAAGGTTTCAGACTTCTCTTTTTTCCTATTCTGTTTGTGGATATCCCTTATAAATGGAGTTCCCAGGCACAAAGTTTCATCCCTGCAGGTGTTCCTGCCTTCCGTTTGTGAGGGCCGGCCAATCAAGAAAGCCGACTTAAAGGGTGGATGGTTTTAATGGGGAAAGGAGCCAAATATGCATTGTTTCAGACAAAGGAAGAGTGAAATAAGATGAATAACGATTATTTTGAATTCTGTAACCATGAGCATTAAATTAGGTTAACACTAGGTAACATTAGGTTGACACAAACACCAGAATAACAAAGCTGCTCCACATTTGCAGGGTGTATAAATAGACAACAGTTCACAAACACAACTTGCTAACAGACTTGTATTAGACTGATGTCTCAACATCTTATTCTGGTGCCCAAATGTCCAAAAATCAACTTGGTTTCATGCTCGCTGGGAAGCCTCAGATGGACGATGAGTACCTGCCATCAGTTCTCAGAGTAAAATTTAGAAATGCCACTTAAAGATTCATCTGAGACTGAACTGAACACTGCTAAAAAACTTACTTTGTTCTCGCGTCCTGCCCTGTAGCCATCTCCGCCCGTTAGCAATGCCCCATCCTTTCAGCAGTGTTTTCTGTCATCATCTTCCTCTTCTGGTGAGTCAGAGAGCAGAGAGACACTGCGCCTTCACACCCTCCATCTGCACGCAATGCTTGTCTGTCTGTCATCTCTCCAGACAGACATGATGACAGATGAAACGCTGGCTGCAGCTCACACAACCGAAGAGCTTAGACTATTTAGAGAAGGACATTCACTTAAAGACAGTCCCATGATGCTGGAAGGCATTGTGTTGGACTAAGCTGGAATCCCTGTCTGTGTCTATGTGAGAGAAACTGGATGCAGCAGTACAGACAGTGAATGCATTTCAGTGCAGGACGGCTAAACATAAATTAATCTTAAAGAAAAAAAAATCAGTTGGGTACTATTTTTTTTAATGGCAACAATAACACGATTACAATAGGAGGAAATAATTTTTAAACTAATTGACAATAGACTGTACAAGATTGTCGATATAAAGATTATCGATAAAACTTTGTATATTTTGCCAGCACGTATAAATACAGTATCTTACAAGGACATGAAAGTGGTATTTGCTACATAGCTTACATTATGACTAGAACACAAAATCAATTCATGCAGTATAATGCCCAATTATACAAAAAAAAGGTCAAAAATAAAATAAATTAGAAGCACACTCTCTTTTTCTATCTGTAGCATTTACAATGTTTTGTGGGCCAATGTGCTGCAAGAGCTTCTGTATGGTCCAAACCACTCAGACTAAATCATCTAACATTGCTTATTATTTCAACATTAATATCATTCCATGTACATACTAGTGGTAAGTGCACATATAACACAGTCAGTCTATTGGCAGTCGATTAGCTTTGATGCATGTAACAGGTAACAGTGACTGAAGGAAAGGTAACTGTTCCAATACGAGAAGAAGAAAAGTAAAGTTCACACAGCTCAGGGCGAAGGTCAAAGGTAAAAGGTTTCTCCAACCGAGCAACTGAAATATTTCAAATTACATTTTCTGTTAAAGCTGCTGCTAGAGAGGAATTTACATAAAATCCCTTTTGAACCGCACCACTGTCACTTAGCAACGCAAGAACGTTTCTTTGATGTCTGTGATTCCATCCATGAGGTCTGTAAATAAAAGCGGGACCTCCCTGGAAGGACAATTCTCAGGTGTCTCAATACGTTTCAGGACAGCTTCACAGGAGATCTGCAGGTTTGATGTAGATACACCGTGTAGAAAAGACAGTGTCAGAAGTATTAAAGTCATTTTCAGCAGCCGGAGGCTTAACTAGTAGTTGGTTCAATATGTGTTTTTAAAGCAACTGCAGGCAACTCGTCCTCAGTCAGGACAGGCATACCAGTGAGTAATATAAAAATATACACAGGAGTATAGTATTCTCTATAAAAATATATTTGTACATTGTCATTCTTGAGATTAAAGATTAATGTGCAAAAATAAATTGCGAAGAACTAGCATTAAAGTTACCAGATGATCCTGATAAATCATTTCCTTGTAAAGTTCTCACTGTTGTATTTTGTTAAGCCCCAAGGAAAAGCTGCAGAGAGAAATGTTGCTCTTATACAAACTGCCATGGCAAGCATGGAGTATGATTCATATTCCACATGAAAGCTCTACACTTTTTTTTTCTTCTTCTTCTTTACATTTATTCTCTTCTGGACAGAGTCACCCCACTGTTTCAAGCAGACACACGGCTGAACGCGCCTCTCGGTGAGCGCTGTAATGTAAAACACCTGAAACCTAAATCTTATCTTAGCATATCATTTTACACAGTTTTATGAAGTGGTCAGATTCATGAGCAGACACAGAGATGGATACCTGGTGGTGGTGGTGGGGTGTTAAAGGGGGAGTCTGCTGAAACTTGCAGTGTGCTAACGTTCGCTGCAGCTGCTTTTCTTTGATGTTCTATTCAGGGTAAATGATTTTATTTTTTAGGTGGTGCAGGTAAACATCCCTACCTCCTACTAGGAGCACCGAGGCACAAAAAGACATTTAGATAAAGTGAGAGGAAAAGGCGGCGGCTCTACTGTGCTGTGAAAAAAGGAACATTTTACTACTGCATTATTACTGTTTGTTTATTCTGATTGCCTTGCTGAAAGTGAATGCTCGTGAGGCCTTTTCCAGGTAATCTACCCAATTAGAACTTTACTCAGGATGAGTAATATAAGAACACATCTAAGCCTACAAAATTCTGTGTATTAAAAGGAATGAAAAAGGTGAGTTATCCAAACTTAAAAGTGGAAGAAAGGTTACAGGAAAATGAGAAAAGTATAACTTATATAGACTATGTTCAAACCTTCACATTCACTGGGAGAGGTCTTATCAACCCCCCAAAAAGCACCTGTATAGATGCACCATCGGTGTGCAGTATTATGGCGAGGTTTGCAATCAAATCGGGGGAAAAAAACAACATCCCCAAAACTTTGCTTAGGTCGAAGCAGTTGGAGTGCAGATATAGTTCTAAACTTCCTAATTTAAACCTGTATATTTGATTCAGTTTCTATCTCATTATGAAACCCACTGGTTTATCTGTCAGGAACAGATCTAATCATTACTTCTGCAGTCTGTTTTCTGAAACTTCACACCACAGCCTTTATTCAAATCTGAAGTCTAACGAACAAGATAACCCCCCCCCCCTTCCCTCCAACTTGCAGAGCATCCAGATAGCAGCTAGATATTCAGCAGCGCGGCTGTCAGCCTGGCAGGAGCAAACAAAAGCAGAGCTAATCCTTGCTGGGGTTGTGGATACAGTTGAGTTTGCCTTGATTTGTGGTTTTCATGGCTGAGCTGGGCTGACGTCTGAGATACACTCTGAATGAAGCAATTACATTACACATAAGCTACACTGCTCTTTATATATTACCAGGAAGTAGCCCGCTAAATACCACATAACCATTTATATACAAAAGTAGCCATATTTGTAATCTTGTAGTAAAAGTGACGTTTTTCTACTGTGACTGAGGAGGCTGTGTGGTTGTTACCTTTAAGCTGCTCATTTAATTGTGTTTTCAAAAAGGACCTCTGAGCAAAAATAAAAAAAAGTGACATCATCAAATCTTTGAATAAAGCAGATTTGAGGATTTGTTTTCCACCCTCACAGATTGAACTGAATGCCAGGTTGACTAAAAATAAAGATCATCTTTCTTTACATTCTTCATTGAGTCCATTTCCACGCAACCCGCGGCTGCGGCAGAGTTGTATGATCCCAGGTTTTTGTAGTCTTTTCCATGTGCTTTCCTTGTTCTTTGCTCTGTGTACCATCAGTTAGTGTGGACTTTTTTGGCTGCAATTAAGAGCTGAACGTGAAACACCAACGCTTGCTACTAGCCTCACTGCTAACACTGGTAATGAATGTGCTGATGCTGGTGCACTTTCCCGTCCACGTGTGAGTGTGTGTGTGTGTGTATGTCTGTGTAGATCTTTGGGTAGATTTTGGGAGCCAATCCAGTGCCCCCCTGAGCCAGCAGCAGCTGCTGATGGGCAACGTAGTCCTCATACGAAAGACAGTCTTTATCCCCGCCGGCTGGCTGAGGAGACACTGCCGGGCAGGCTCGGTCGCGACTGGCCACGGGCAGACGCTGAGCAGCAGGGAGAGCGGAAGAGGATGGTGAAGAAGAAGAGGAGCAGGTGCGCTTTGACTGGCAGAACCAGAGAAGGGCGGTGCCTAAGATGAAGGCGACGACTGCCGGTATTCCAATAATCACGGGCCAGGGGAGGCCCGAGGATGTTGGTATAGGGACGGAGTTGGGTGGGGGCTTCCGATCTGCAGCGGAGAGATAAGGGAGCAAATGACAAATGGAATTATGACACTACCTGTGTCATGGCGACTGGCACGTACATTGATGAAGGTTTGTGACAATGCAGGATAGTCAAAGAGTTTCATCCACTGGGATGAAATTAAATTCATTGGGTGGATGACATTAAACATCTGTTTTATTCTTTTATTTGTCTTGGTCTCACTTCATATTAATTTGCTACAGTATATATACACTTTTATGTATTTATTTGTTACAATTTGCTTTTCCTGTCTATCAAATCAGTATAATTCTAGGCTGATTCTGCTACACATACATAATGGGCTCCAAGGAGAAATATTATTTATTAAAGCCAAGTTATCTGTATCTCTGCTGGAAATAATAAAGTTAGATCATACAACCACAATAACAGCCACATGAACTATAAAATCTAATGGCTCTCTCTGTAGGCACCACATTTTGCTCCTCTGACCTGGAAGCACAGTGAGGTAGGCACTCCTGAAGCTGTAGCCCATAGTGTTGGCTCCCATGCAGATGTACATGCCAGCATCTTCCTCCTTGGCTCTGGTTATCAGCAGCTTGTTGAGGTAAGAGCCATCAGGGCGGGACCAAACGTCTCCAGGAGGCAGGACCACAAAGTGATAGTCTCCGACCTTAGAACAAAGCCATGCAAACTGCAAAGTTATAAAACAATTCAGCCAAATGTTACTAATTTGCTTCAGAACAAGGTGTTTTTGTACCTCTATGGTGGAGTTAAATTTCTTTTCATCACCAGGTTCAACTCTCTTAAGCCACTGGATAACTGGCTTGACGTCACTTCGGACTTTACACTGGAAAGACGTGGTTCCCCCGTAGTCCACGGTGGTGTTGACAGGGTGAGTACCTGTCAGGATGGGTTTAGAGTTGGTACGCTCTAAAGAAAGAGACATAAAATAGACAAACGTGCAGACACATAAACAGAAACTACTTTTAATATTGATTCTACTTCAATTCTGTGAAACGGTTTGATCATTTTAATTTGGAAACTGTCACATTCAGCTTCAATAAGATTTCAATCAGGAGAGTATGCATCTGTTAAATTCCCTTTATTTCAAGTAAATAAAGCCTGAGGGAGTAATAATGTGGGCAGAGAAAATCATTTGCTGCATCGTCCCTGTCTGCTAACGATACACAAACAGATCGCTCATCTGCAGCTCTTGTTTTTGTTGTCAGTTCACACGGCTGAAAAAAAGATTGGCAGCGATATTTAATCACCTCTGCTCCAGTATCTGCTAATCTCAGAGAAACTTAAGCCTGAGTGAGAAAGGCATTGTTTTTAACTGTCGGATACAGATTTAAGATCCAACAAAGAGCATGCAGTGCTGGCTTCAGCACATGCACACTGGTACAGACTTTAAAAATATTAATGCAGCAACAGAGACAAACTACATTTAGTGTAAATACAGAGGAAACACATGATCAGATTTTGTACTAAAGTGGCAGCTGTAACTTTACCAACAACATTCTCATAATTTATGCTCCTGCTGTACTGTGTTCCAGCATATCCACTTATCGATTATATATGATTTTTAAAAGCTTTATTGGGTTTCTGACCTGATATCCAACTTTCTAGTTTTCTGTTTAACAGCTTGGGAATGACTGACATTTGGATGAATTTCAACTGATAGAAAAAATGTCACATCTGACCTAAGCCAGGAGCGGCTTGATTTACTTTCTTCTTATTTTATATGTGCTTGTGTGTGTGTAGGTGTGTGTGAGTGTGACTGCAGCTGTAGTTTAATATAGAACAGATGTGTGAAGTAAAGCGAGAGCGTCAAGAGCTAGTTTGAGCCTCTCAATGGAGCCGTAACATTTGGTTACACACAGTTATGTGCACACACACACACACACACACACAAAAAACCGACACCATCTCTCCACCAAGCAGCTCAGCATTAAATCGATCACCGTTCCAACACAACCCAGTACATCACAAAACACCCACAACTCCTCATAATGCACATTCGACCCTCAGCAGCGGTTCAGCATCCAACCTGGGCTTTTTTAACTTGTTGGAAAGACGTTTACTGACACTCGTATCCAGTAAAATATAAGATTTGCCGCCAGGATTCCCAAATGATTTACACTTATTAGTTCTGGGCACAAATTAAGACTTCATCATACATCAATATAAGCGAAATCTGCTGGTGACAACCATCTTAATGTCCCTTTCTCTTTAAATAAAGTCCGCACTCCTTTGCAAGCACAAGACATCGCTCCCTGGCAGCAGACTCTTCGACAACAAATCATTGAAATGGCTGAAAGGTTAATTATAGTGATCTCGAGACATCCTGGATAACCACTGCACTGCGAGTGAGACTGGAAACAAAGCCCATTTCAATCCCTGCTATTTAGTCACACTGGCCTTTCAGTAAAATGATGACGTGTGACAGCATAATGCATATTATTGTTCAAGTGTGAGGCATTCCTGCTGGTGTATACTATAACAGCAGGAATTCTAAAAACTTGCACACCACTTTCCCAAAAATTTGCTTTCTGATGTGTCACATCATGTAGCCGCATAAAATACATGTTCCTGATATAAAACTCACATTAAAGGCTGGCTCAGGTGACTCTGACAACAGGCTGATGTGTTTTACTCCTCATTCATTTATATTAAGCCACTTTTAGCGTGCAATTACCTTTTTTACCTGTGAAATCTCCAGAAAATCTTTGAGTTGCCATTGTTTCATCACACGACATACAGACAGCAAGCAAGTGATGAGTTATTTACTAGCTCTGTTTATACTGGAATAGCATTCTGACCTTTGTGGAAGGTCTCTGCTATTTAAAGAAGGGCGATAGTACAGTTTGAAAATACTCCCTGATATCAGGCTTTAACTAATGGCTACCAATGTTCAAATTGTGGTTCACCATCACCTTTATGAGCTAATCTATACTCCTGAGACCAAGCATTTAGTTTCTCGCTCTAGAGCACATCAGTTACTCACGTATGACTTCCACTTTGTAGGTGGCGTTGATCTCTCCTGCTCTGTTGGAGACGTGGCAGGTGTACTTCCCACTGTGCTCTGGCATCAGGTTCTTCAGACTCAGAGTCCACCTCTTCTTCTTAAGTTCCCCTCCTGCTCCACTTTCTTCGTCCACCAGTGGCCTGTTGTCCTTCAACCAGACAATGTCAGGGCGAGGATTACCACTTGCTGTGCACTTCAGGCGCACGGAGCTGCCTACTGGGCGTGCAATGACACGTTTCCTCATCTTTGCTGGCTGCGTGAAACGTGGACGGACTGTTAAGTGTAAAGAAGAAGGTAGCAAGAGGAAACAAAGTCATTAAAACTGCAGCTTGATACACATTTCAATTCAGAAGACTTCAGTACAGAGATAAACACTCTCTTAGTCAGCTGCAGATGGGCCACGTGGTCTGATACAGACACTTATTAGTAGAAGTGAACGGCTTACACAGTAGATTTACAGGGATTCTCTTGTTGTTCTCACCAGTGAAACATTCCCAGATTGGTGAAAAAATGTGATCACTTGTTTTAACTCTCATCAACATGTGATGACCTTCATGTACCATTAACGATGCGTTTTGACACCCGTAGAAAATCTGGTTTGACGACCACTAGAACAGGCTCCTGGTTTTCTCAAAGGTAGCCCCAGTAAGCCGTATAAGCAGAGATCACCCTCACTAACTTCTACGTACCACAGACCTTTAAGGTGTCAGTAATTAAGAAGCCATCACTTGACCAAGTGGTCTTAGCCAATTATAGGCCAATCTCCATCCTTCCTTTTCTCTCAAAAATCCCTGAAAGAGCATTTGTAAAACAGCTAACTGCAGAGGAATGGTTTCAGCTGGGTTTGAGAATTCATCACAGTACAGAAACAGCATTAGTGAAGGTTACAAATATCTTCTCAAGGCCTCTGACAGTGCACTCATCTCTGTGCTTGTCCTGTTGGACCTGAGTGCAGATAACCAGATTCTTACTCTGGATGCCATTACCTTGGCCTCCAGTAACACTGTGTGCAATCTTGGAGTTGTTTTCTGAGCAGGATATGTCCTTCAATATGCAGGACTGCTTTTTTGCACTGGTGCAAAATCTCTAAAATCTCTAAAATAATAAAAGAATTAAAATGAAACTATTTTAATTAACCACTCTCAGGCTGTCCTAAAAATTCAAACTCTCTATTTGTAAGTTTAGGTGACCCCAAAACATCCCTTAGTTATGCTGCTATAGACCTACATATACCTAGAGTCTTTTGAACCCCACTCTGCATTTAATCATTAGTTATTATTAATCTCCATTTTCTTTTCCACAGTGTGTCTTTTGTCCTGTCTCCCTCATTTCAGCCCCACAGGTCCTGGCAGATGACTGTCCCTCCCCGAGACTGCTTCTGCCAGAGGCTTCTTCCTGTTAAAAGAGAGTTTTTCCGTCCCACTGTCACCAAGTGCTTTCTCATAGGGGGTCGTTTGAACTGTTGGGTTTTCTCTGTAATTATTGTAGAGTCTTTAGCTTGCAATATAAAGCACCTTCAGGTGACTGTTGTGATTTGGTGCAAAAAATAAACACCAAATAAAATAAAATTGAACTGAATTTTGTTCTGGAAGCAGGTCTGAAATGTGACAGAAACTTCTCAGTTCAGGAAAGATAAACAAGAGTTACTCCTAGTAGGCATCCACAGGGGCAAGAGTTAAACGTTAAAACCAATATTCCAGCTATAGGTTTATTATTTATCTTTATGTTCCACAAATGTTGAACTTCAACGATAGAATAGTCATCTCTGGATAATTAAAGCTATTAGCATAAAGCACTGAAGGAGCTTTTAAAAACCCTTTTAATGATAATTTTTGCTTGGCATTATAACCTGTGAGCTTTGGTCTCTCAACCTGATGTTTTACAGTTGATGTATCTGCAGCAACCAATCATGATTACAGATTAATTTCATGCCCTCAAATAATCAGGACCTGTGCATAATCATCCATTATGGACCATGAAATCAGCAGTTTGCTGATGTTCTGCGTCTATAAACCAGGATTCAAGCCTGGTGTGAAAGGGCTTCTGTTTTTACTTGTTGCATTCCAAGTATTTACATGAAGTTTACACACAAGAAATATTAAAGTGAACAAGGACTGAGACTTAGTGAGTGATTTTTGCAGTGAGATGAGAGTAAAGCAGACTGAGGTCATCGCTTTGGGCAGTGCCAGGAATTCCATGTTGTGCCGTAACAACATATGGCAACGTGCCTCTTGGTATATACAGTGTAATTTGCTGTAATAAACCCTAATTGTTTTGTTTAAGAAAAAAAACCTGAATCACTTCCTCTTCTCTCTCACACAGAAGACTTACATCACTGCAAACGCACACACATTTTTCCACTCATCCAAGATCTGCATTTGTACCCCTCTCCTACTCAAAAAGGTCATGTGTTGGACTCGAAACCAAGCGTTCATGAGAACACACTGTAAAAACCAACTGTGTAACAACACTTCAAATATTGAGTTATGAATACACAAGCCATAAAAAGCCAGACAGTGACCTAGCATCACACCAAACATCCATTCATTCCATGCGTAAAGCTATTCAAACATTCCCATCCGTCCACCAAATGAATAACTTAACTCCATTTAGTACAACAAAAATGTCATTGCTGGACAATACCCCAGTCTAGTCTATTCAAACATGCATATCCTATTTAAAATGCACAACAATCAGTGAAAAGAGATCAAAGAAGAAAAAAAATGATGCAGTAGGCAGGAGAGGAAATCATTCACAGGAGCGCTTGATTTTTACAGCCCTCATATTTTAGCCCAAGCAGATAGCCATCAGCCGGGACGGTAAATCACCCCAAAGCTACTGCAGTTTCATCTCTTTCTTTAGACACAGTTATTATTCCAGCTCTGGATAAACAAACAGGGAGAAGAGTTATGTGACGGGTTTGTGCTCTCAAATTAGGAGATTTCAGTACAGCTGCATTGCTCAGTGGAAGCATGGCTCTATGCCGACAGGCCCGAAGCTGGGCAGGATGACAAAACAAACATACCGGAAAGGCTTTTAAGTCTCACCTCTGTGCTCCCTGAGTCTGAGAAAAGCTACTGGACCACAGCTGAGCTGCGACTAGAGAGGGTGAACAGATCTAACAAAGAGTCAGGAAAGCAGCGTGGATGAGACAATGAGTCATACTTTAACATCCAGCTTTTGATGATTACAGAACTTCAGCTCGTGCATTGGCTTAGATATTAACTAGAGCTACAGCTGAACTAGACTGGATAAAGATGAGACTGGAGGATGAATAGAATACAGCAAGGTGTAATGGAAATAAACTGATTTATACTGTCTAAGATGAACCAAATCAAACAGCAGTTAAGCAGAAAACAGATGAAAAGCAAAAAAAAAGAAAGTGAAGTTCATATTAAGGTTAGCACCTACATGAAACTGACAGATCGCCAAAACAGACAAATAAAACTTGATGGTTAAAAAGACGTTGAGAGCAAAGATAAAGAGACGGAGTTAAAACAATAAAAAGCAAAGGTAAAAGAGAGGGCACACGGACAAGCAGAAAGAAAGAAAAACAGAGGAGGCAGTGGCAAGGGCGAAGAAATCACGATCGAGAAAGGGGAGAGGGGAGAAGGTGAGAGCCAGAGTGAGCAAAAGGGCAGGCTTGTTCTGGGTCTCAGGGGCCACTTCAGCGCCACACTTCACAGTGTAAAAATACTGCTGACCCTCCGACTGACTGCCTTTGATCAGACAGTGCGCCAGAAAGTAGGAGAGAGACTGCGAGACGGAGGGTGCGTGCGAGGGACAAAGAGCCGTATGAAATCCAGCGTGGATTTTAGATGCTGCGCTAAGATAGAGGAGATAATGAGGGAATTTCCTAACACGAGTAGTTCTGCCCAGGACTTGTGTAGGGTTAAAATAAGTTGGGGTTAGATTTAAGTAAAGATTTAGGTTAGGATTTAGACTTCAGTAGGGTTTTAATGGCTTTTGCTGATGGTAAGATTTGATACCATCTAAAACAGTAAAGTATAGGAGGGAGTTAATCTTTTTGAACTTAAAATCAGAAAAAATGAGCATGAATCTGTCCAGAGTAATAATAATAATAAAAAAAGCCACTTAAAATCACATATTGGGCTTAAATTTTTGATGTTTGATCTAGCGGCTGGTTCCAGCTGACTCCTGTTCACAAACAGGCAACTTGTTTCTTTCTTTCTTTCAAGTTTATTTAATAGGGACAGACACACATCAACATAGACAAACTGAATAAGACAGCAGTCCCATGTTTGCATCAAGGTGCAATAGCTATCGCTAATTCGCAGCACTTGTCCCTAGATGGGCTTTTAAAAAGTACATCTAACAAAATTGAAATGAATCATTTAAAATAGCACAACATCTACAAACAAACAGTGAAACATAAAAACGTCAAAAATGGGTACAGTTCTGCTTTTGACATAACCAGAGTTTTGTTTGTTTTTTGAACGTATTGAAACTGGTTACGGACTTTAAAACCAACAGGAAGTGAGTTCCAAAGTACAGATCCTCTCACGGACAGAACATTCTGAGCAAAAGTGGTTCTTCGAAAGGGGACCTTACAATTTCCATTTGAAACCGCTCTAGTAGGTCTGCTATTACCCTGCAGTCTCTGTATGCAATCGCTCAATGGCATCGGTGCATATCCATTTAAACACTTAAAAATCAATTTTAAAAGATTATAATTGATAAAATGAGTAAAGTCCAAGATATCATATTTCACCAGAATGTGACAATGATGAGATGTAAAACCTTAAAAGCCTGATTATAGAGACTTGCTAATGGTTTGAGTATTGTTTGACTAGTCTGAGACCAGATAGTAGCTCCATAGGAAAAATGTGAGAGAATCATTGAGTTCAAAAACATCTCTGCACAGTGAAATGTTAAACAATGTCTGATAATTTTATAACTAGAAATTTTCTAGAAATCATTTTATTTTTAACCAAACAATTATGATCGCAATTTGACCCTCTGTTAATAAGATGGCAATAAGACTTGGGGGGCTTAAAGAAACCATTTGGATTTCGTTTTACAGCTTATTGAGTATTAGAATTGCTAGAATTCAAGCTACTGTATTTTGATTTGCTCCCATTTGGATTTTTTAATTTAACTGACATAATTCTTCTCTATTTTTTCTTCTCCCACTAAATATCAGTCTGTATGTTAGATGACTGCCTTGCATCAATCTATCCAGTACCATATAACTGATTTGTTTTGATACCATTGTATTTGTGGGCACCGAATGCTGCAATACAAAGTTTTCGTGCATCTGTATGTCTGAAAATAACTAACTTTGCTTTTCATGTAATTCTTTTAAACTGCAGAAAAAGAGAATATAAAACGTATTACCATCCATGGTGTAACTGTCAGGCTGGGACATGCAATTAAAAAGATTTATCAGTGAGTTTAGCTAATGAGCCATAAACGGTTCTGTAAACACAGAGGAGTAAGAATTTATGTTGATATTAATGTATATATGTTGGGCTGTTTGAATGACTATACAGAGGCAAGTGTACAACTGTGTAAAGGGAAAGAAAAGAACAGCAGAAGTGTGTCTGCACCGACATTTCTGACAGAGAAAAAAGGGGGAGTGGGAGGTAAAAGAGTTTGATAAAGTGATAACAACAAGCAAAGAAAGAAGGGTTAAGCTACGTGACAGGAGGGTCCAGGAACACTTGGGAGGGGGGCAAAGGAAGGAATGCATACACCCAAATCACACCTCACACAAATAGACTGCTCTCCACTCTGTCAGAGCCAATTACTTACACAAACAGCCACCCCGATGTGTGCCTGTGCGTATCTGCGTGTCTGTGTGTGTGGGCAGAAACCCTCACCATTTCCCCTCTTGACAGTTTGCAAGGTGTTTATTGTACAATCGGCTACTGTACTTGTTACACGAGCCGTCTCAGGTTTCACTTCTAAGCTTGTTTCTCATTTTCAAATGTTTATATCGCTATAGTGATGAGAACCGAGGAGTCACGAGTGCTTACCCAGTTTCCCGGCAAGCTCTGGAGCGTGTTCAGGAGCTGTTCCTGCTCCACTTCTTGAACTGGAGTCATCTGGTGAGGGAAAAAGAGAAAGACGAGGAGTGTGATTTGTGTATTGACTCTAAGATGAATTATCACCTGAAATTAGAGCTTTTTAAAATTACAATTACAATACAGAAACATCCCTGCTTTCACTCCAGATATGCAGGTTTTTGGTGAGCGCTCTGCAACAATAAAAGTAGAAAAATAAGTCCATAAATGGTTTGAAAAGCTTGCTAATGATGGGCTGAATGGTGGCAGGTGATGAGAGATGGAGCTCACTGAACTGAATCTGTAAAAGCTTCTTGAAAGCCAAGTGACGGCGAGTTCAGTCACAGCAATATTTACAGAACAATTACTTAACCCTATTCTGTGAATTCTGGCTTTCAAAAACGGATTTTCCAGCCAGTGTTATGCTCTCAGCACCCTACCATGTAACCCTAAACTGCTCGGCTGTGAACCACCACCAACTAAATGCTAATATGATTCAACAGTGGTTAATTTGTGCACTGCAAACTACCAGCAATGAAAGCCTGAACTTCATGCTACTCCCCTACCATGCCTACCCAAACCCCTAAAAAAATGAAATCCTGACTCATGTCTCTGGGAAACCATGCTCTCAAATGTGGTCCTTCAACTTTGTAGCAAAGGGAAAACTTCCCTAAAATTACCTTTCAGGAAAAAAAGACATGGCACAACCTTTATACTGTATACAGTGCATTTAATCACATGCTGCAGTATCATATCGCTTTAATGCTGGTGTATCAGGTTCCCTCTCTCAGCATGTCTTCCCACAATGATTATCAAACAGATACAAACATCTGTCTGAACCTTCATGTAAGGAAAAACTGCAAGATGGAGCCAATGTATCCAAAGGGGCCTTTAAAGGGGAGGGTTGGGAGGTGGGAGGTCTGATACAGTCCAATATCAGGTCTGTCAAAATACATGTGGGGGTTGTGTGTGGTTTACTTGGCTTGAACCTGAAACTTCAACCAAAACCTGATGGTAGTTATGAAAGGAAAGAAAAGGGAACCAAAAAGCTTTGGACCACCTGCAGAAAGTATGCATGTGTACAATTTTAAATAGATATGTTTATTGTGCATGCCGGTACATACGGGGATCTTTTTGGGATTTTCGAAGACCACCTGAGTGCTTCGGGTGTTTACTGCAGCGCCAAATGTCTATAAAGCATCACTATTTGGATGATGGAGAAAAAGACACATTTGAAATGCAAATATAACGCATGACCCGCATCCTCACGGCTGGTATTAATAGTGTACTGACAGTCCATGTGGTGAGGCTCCTGTGTGTGCGCGTGCGTGCATGTGTGTGTGTGAGATATGAATTCCTCCATGGGTGTGTCAGTGCATGTGTGGATGCGTGTGTTCTGGCATTATTTAGCTAAACGGTAACTTGAGGTGCCGGTATTCCTGTCAAACCTCACTCCTCCTTCCCTCTTTTGGACTCCCCCCCTTCATCTCTCCCTCCTGCCACATGCACGGCGAGTTCTGAGAAAGGGCAGGGCGTTTGAAGCCAAGTGGCATGGGGGTCTAATCTAAAGGGGGAATGTGGTTTAGCACTCTCACCAGAAAGCAAACCCTCCCATCGCCTTGTAAACCTTACTTGGCAGACCTCCTGCAGACCCACTCACAGACAAGGGCTCGATCCCTTCAACTGTCCGTACAGTGCGGCCTGAAGTGAATATACACCTTAGCCTCGATAACTTTTAAAGGAAAATTAACATGTTGCATGGTTAAACAACTAAAGTAGTGAGATTCACATAAAGTAGTGGCTTAGTCATTCAAATTTATAACATCAAAATATTTATCACATGAAATTCAACAATGTGATGGCCTGTAGTAGGAACTCGTGCTTCAACGACGCTGAAAAGATCTGATGCTGAAAAGATCTGTCTCTGAGAGATGCCAATGCCAATTCAACGAGATTATATATATATATATATATATATCTCAAGCTGTTCCTGCCAGCGGAACCAGTTCCATACCTTTCCTCAGCTTGGTTACATGAGTGCGGGGCTGCGGGGGCAGCGCTAATGTTTTGCTGTTTGTTTCAAGTTGAACACACACATAGCAGAAAATACACCCTCCCTGCTTCAGCTGCTTTTAATAAACAAAATGCTTTCTTCTCATCTTGTTCCACCTTCTAATGTTCGGCCAGATACTTTGCCTGGTGCTGACAACAGCTAACACACACACACGCGCACACACACACACACACACACACACACACACACACACACACACACACACACACACAGGGTAATGTACCACATACACACATGAACACCGGTGTGTACTGACTGCCAACAATGAAGAGTTCAAAAACAGCAAAGATGTGAATAACAACATGTTGGACATTGGCCAAATTAACTTCCTACTCATTGCATACAGATGCTTGGCCGTGATTCCTTGGTGTCACTTTTGAGCGCGCTAAGTGCCCTTTTAGCATTTTTTTTTACTACCAAAGAGGTACACACTGGGAAAGACAAACACACAAATAAACACTGTACAAGAAAAACAAGAAGACCGTGTGTATCTTTTTCCATCTGTTTTTGGGCCACGTGTTCCTGGTTATTGTCGAATTATAACATCATATACCTCATATCTCTGCTCTTGTCCCTGTTGTATCATTGTTAAGATTTAAAGTCCTTGAAGAAGATGTGGGAGGATTTTTTTTCGGTGTGTGCCGGCATTGCATGAAAATACATACTTTCCACTGAAAGTATGCCGCTTGCTACCTGTTGTGCAGTGCCATGATTGTAAAAACATGTGTGCTTGCAGCTTCTGATGTACAAATCCACAATGAGTATAAAAGTTATTATCATTCTCCTTTTAATATTCCTGCCAGTTGGGCTCTGACTTTAAACATTCACACATCTCTCCTTTTCATTTTCTGCCTCTTTGCTTCTTTTTATTCATCTTTCTCTAAATCTACAGGGGGGGAAATGGTTCAACAGCGTGCTACATTTCACACCTTAACTGGCCGCGTACCCCTGTGTGTGTGTATTTGTATAACCTCTTATTTTATTTGCTTTCAGATCTTTAGAGAAAAGGCAGCAATTGTACATGAGCATGCTCAGAAATATGACTCCCCACAGTCCGTTGTGTGTGTGTGTGTGTGTGTGTGTGTGTGTTTGCGTCTATGAGTTTGTCCGGGGGGCAGTGTTTTCCTAAAGGGTCATGTCCTTACAGGTTTTAACAGACAGACACTGGATATGTGGACAGAACCTCTGTGTGTGCAAGTGTGTAAGCTGAAGTGTGCTCACATCTGAGGGAGAGAAAAGGATGTTTCTATGTCAGCTTCTACTGACCGCCGGTTGTTGCAGCAATACGGCCAAAACCAGCAGCCCTGACGTGAGTTTGTGTGTCTGACGAACCCTGCAAATCACTGTTGGTCCTCTAAAGTTGACCATCGTCATAGTCTCACATTTCATGCAGCCACAAACTTGTTTGCCTTCCTATTTCAGACAGGAGCTACCACAAGCAAATGCTTTTTACATAACACTGAAAGAAGAACCATTGTTCTGTTAAACTTTCATCCCAGGAGGACTTATTTTTGTCTAGGCTTGCTTTGAATATTGTAGAGGGTTGCAGTTCTGAACAAAGCTGAAGTTAAACCACACTCCATGGTGTGCAAATGATCAGGAAGACCACAAAATAACATTCAAACGCTACCCAGGTTTCATTTTCGCTCTCATTTCACTGGCATAAACACAGTGATTGATGTAATAGTAGTAATCAACAGTAAATGCTAACTGTTGACCTTGAGACAATATTTGAGAAAATTATTTCTGAAAGTTTTATTACAGATATATATGGGACCACAAAAGTGTAACTATTTGTCAGGTTGCATGCACATGATGGTTGTACAAAAAGACCATTACCACTTTGTTTAATAGTGGTACTGTTTTACTGAAAGACCAATTCATTAATTTAATTGAATTTTTGAACTTTATCTGCGACAGACTGGCGATGGCTGGGATAGGCTCCGGACCCGGAGTCGAGCTTTATCGTTGTTTACTTTCATTTCCATTTGCTGTTCAGTGTTATGATCCTGCAGTCAATGAGGCTGAGGCTTTAGGACTGCGGTGCTAAGACTGAATACAGTTCCAGCACTCTGGATAACAACAACAATAACAAGCAATAATATAATATGCAAAAAAAAAAAATTCAATAGGAAAAATAAAACCTTGCACCCACAGGTTTTACGTGCGAATGACCACTGATCAGATAGAATGACCTCTCCTGACTTCAATTAGGCTCCATTTATGCAAGTAATCATATTTAATAACGGCCATTCGATTGGCTTGCATGACAATACTACTTTAAAGACCCTGCGTAAGAGGGTAAAAGTACGATCTAAAAAAAGAACTGAGTGTTTGACAACTTTAAAACCCCATTTTTCAACACAGTTCTGTTAGTATGCATCTTCCTCCAAACCCATCTTCAATAAGAGCCAGCAGCATAAACAACATTTGTCCTTCAGCAGTTGTTTGGCCTGTCAGCGCTCTGACCCCCTACCTAAATACACACTATCATTATAATTCGATCAGTTCAATGAGACTCCAGAAACAATGAAACCACATGTTGTGGGTTTCTGTCTTTTGTTATAAGACTACTATTGCGGTAGATGGAATAACACTAAAGATAACACATTTTTGAAACTCAAATGCTAGAGAGACATCCAAAAGCTCTCTTTTTACATCAGTCTGTTTCCTTTTCACAGAGTATTACACCATAGCATCCCGGCTCCACATTCCACACATTTCTGTCCCGCAACATTGTTTTTTTACAGAATATTTATGCATAATCTGTTGCAACTCTACACCAAAGTCATTATAATAAATGGTTAGATGTAAATAGAAGACTGTGGATAGACAGTTTCTGTCTGCAGTTTAGGGTTGTGTTTCATATGTTATTAGGAGCTCATGCAGTCTTGTGTGGAAACAAATCACAGACCAAAAGCATGGCTATCAATCTGAAAATGTCAGTAACTGTGTTAATGAGTGAAAAACCACTAAAGGTTCATATTTTCACAAAGCATTTCTTCTCATAGCCCTCTATTTTAATTTTCCTGTGATGCTTTCTAAGTTTGTACATTCAGTTCATTGAAAACTGTGCAAACTGACTTTTTGAACCTCATGACCTGCATCTGAAAACTTTAGAAAAGCCGATAATGTTTTTTTCGGGCTAATATTTAATAATATTTAATATAATAGTTATTAACTTGGCGTTTAAAGATTATAATGTTGACTGAGAGTTAATCAACACACAGATCTGCTTACACACTCTTCACAGATGTGAGCATTTATTGACATTTTCTTTTTTTAAATAAATGTAATAATACCTTTTGGCCAAGATTAAACAAATAGTTTAAGGACAGAGTTTGAAATTTTAGCTAAACTTGTCTTCTTCTGTCACCTTTTCTGCTCGTCTCTTTCCTCTCGTTTAGAGAGAAAAGAGATGAGCAGAAATGCCTTTGCATGATTAAGATTTACAGATTACTCTAATACATGCTCTGCAGGGAAAAAACAGCCACATTATATATGCATAAAGTTGTCATGTTCTCCAGAGAGTGTACACGTGTGCACATGTGTAGTTCATTCTAGAGTGCACACACGCACGCGCACATACACAGATTTCCACTACTGGCTGTGCAGATGCTCTGCAGCCTTATGGAAATCATTACAACTTCTGCTGCTTTTGTCCTCCATTAACAGCAAGAGAGTGAGAGACAGTGAAAGGCACTGTGACAGACGGAGAGGGAGCGAATGAGATGGGATATGACTGACTTTTAGAAGAGGTCAGAAGGCAGCAGGAGAGGCAGATGAAAAGAGGGTTGGAAAGGAAAAGGCAGCAGTACAGAGAGAGATTTATTAGCTGCATCCACAGGGCAGACATTCATACGCTGCAGTTAACTTCGACTGCGTGTGAGCGGCAACACCGGCCTAAATGACATATTAACTGCTTGTACGTTTGTAAGCTCAGACTATTTAGTGGCCAGTGATCACACCGGTGACGTGCGCTCGAGGTGAAGACATTTTCCAACACGCATTTGGATTCACGTACGCATGCACAGACTCACACACACTCACACACAAAACCAATTTCTGAGCCGAGCAAAATCCTTGTATGCTTATAAGCAAAACATCTTTTGCTCTGAAATGTTTCTGGAACATTTGATCTCATTACCCCTCAAATGCAGGCACACACACACACACACACACACACACAGACACACACACAGACACGCACACACCAACACCTGACAGCGTTTTCCCTTCCAGCTACCCCCCACTCACTTGTCCACCCCTTTCGAACGGCCCCCCCCCGTGTACCGGGCCAAGACACCAACAACGTAATTTTTTATTTTTACGAGAGCAACTTTACGATGTTGTTTACAAACGCGATTACACGACGTGCCATCCTGGATTCTGAAATACGATCAACACACATCAGCGTTCGGGAGGGGAATTGATTCCAGCTTTCTGACCTCTTTGGTGTGAACAAATCAAACAGAAACACACACAACTAATTCATGCAGCGATCTAAATGTGGGCTTGATTACCTAGCATTCCTTAGCGCCATGTGTTTTAAAATAAAGGAAAATATGAGGCGTCTCAGGGCGAATATGTGTGTGTGTGTGTGTGTGTGTGTGGATAAAGGTGGGGTGACATCCAGGAAATCTTTAATTCTTCTGACTACATTGTACCTTTTCACAGATCGGTGATTTTGCTGCATATGGTAGGTCGTTTAAGAAACAAACAGCAGCTACTTTTCAGTTTTTCCAAACTCTAAGATCCAAAAACATTTTCCTCAATGATTCAAATCAGTCCCTAAGTGTTAGTGGAACAAGAATTAGCAACATTTACCTCACAATTCAGCTATGTTGCTCTCAGAGCAACAGCTAAGCCGTCCATGGCTAACACAGAACTGTTTGCAGGGTTGCATTAGAGGCACTGAAGTTAAGCTGTATCATTTAGTTATTAAGCATAAGGCATTAGGCACAAACGTTTTTTAAATCATACTTTACATCCAATTTCAATGAAACTGGAGCAGTTACTTTCTCAGAAATACTGAGGCAGCTCTCAGAAATTGGAGATCTATTAAAAACAATATTCAGGTCAGATTAAGGTAGAACAACCAAGGACGATTGTATACAAGGGAAGGACAAAAGCAACACACAGTGAAATAAAAGTTGTATTGAGTGTTTAGACCATCGAGATCTTCAGGAGACTAAATAACTGAGACACTGACTGTCAAAACAATGTCAACTAAACGTGCAGAGAAAGCTGCCTGATCACCAACATGAAAAGCTGACCAATCAAGGCTCCAGCAGCATTATTCCTGCTTTTATAACCTTGTGCTCAGCTGTGCAGATTCTGCCTGCTGTTGCAGCAAAAACCAAACGTGTGTAGTTTTAAGGCCGATTGGAAATGTTGAACATTTCAGGCTTATCTAACCCATAATCCCCTGCTCTCCACCTTCTCCGTCTGTATTATCTTCCTGCCGAAGTAAATACTTGCAGTGTGTAAATTTCTGCAGCGAAGTCAAACAGAACTCCGTTTCATGCGCAGACTAAACAAAAACAGTTAAAGGGAAGCCTTTTATATGCAACACGTTATAAACAGAGTGAGAGGACTACAGAGCAAAGGTGCGTGCATCAATGAATGTGGTCAAGTGAGTATGTCTAACTCTAAGCAGGGCTCTGTACTTCCTGAAACCGAGCGGCCCACAGTTTGATCTGGTGCCATGAATGGGCTCTACACACTAATTACAGCCACCTGTGAGTGTGTGTGTGTGAGAGGTATGAGTGACTACATAAGGCAGGAGGGTGACTGTATGGTCATGAATAAAAGCAACCTGCTGTTTCCACTCTCCGCATGTACACACACTCACACACACACACACACACACACACACACACACACACACACACACACACACACACACACACACACACTTGAAGGAAAAAAAAACTATCACAGCATCATGCATTGAGGAGGCAGAAGGGCTGCTTTCCACTCTTGGGTTAACATATGTCTGTGTGAGTGCGTGGATGCATCTGTGTGCCTGGTTTATGTCAGGTCTGTTACAGTCACCTGAGGGTTGGCTGCATTTCATAACCAAGCAGTGGCACGTCCGAGTGTTTATGTCCAACTGTCAGTCACCCACGGAGGCCAGGAAAATATTTGAAATCTAATCATACAAGAAAACCTAAATTAACGGGCCACGAATATGTTCCTTAAATCCATAAAACATACATATTTGGCACTAGAAAACCTTTGAAGGCATTTCCTTGGAACCAGTGTTTTACAAATATACAACAAATGATGGCCACTGCCATTGCAGAGAGCTATGTCATCTGTGACACTTTGCGTGAAAGCCACATCAAGTCTTTTATTCCTCCAGAAAGGTTTCCTGCAACAATGAGCAGCAAGCAATAGTTCATATTTCTTTGGTTGAGGTAGTCTAATACAGATGACCAAAAGCCTGGCCCGACTCCTCTCCGAGGTCGGAGGCTATTGCAAGTCAACTCTTATTGGATAAATTAAGGTTTCTGAACTAGGCAAAAATAAAAAAAATCTTAATATGGATTCAATAATGCACCACAGCTCCTAATAAATTCAGAAACACAAAATCAACTTATTTTTTGACTTTCTTTTGAAGCCTTCAGCTTTCTCCGTGTATTTTCACTTCTACACAGTACTGCATGTAATAACTCATCATCAAGTTATAAAAGAAAGGGTTAAAAATCTGCTTAGGTGTTAGCCTTGTGTCAGTAACTCGTGTCAGTTTAACTGTTCTTATTTTTTCGGTTTATTGAATATTTAAATTTGTTCTCCTCTCAGTTGCGTAGCTGAAGATGGCTCCGTCTCGAGTCGTCTCAGTTGCCTCCTGTACTCGTTACAGCAGGCAACCACTCGTGTGTTTTATTAGGAAACCACAAATTAGACACACACACTATCATCGTAGCTGCAACAGGAGGCTTTCTGCTAGTTAAGATCAGTGTTGTAACTTTTCTTGAAAATAATGCAGTTGCTTTTTCTGGAGAGTAATTTAGTAATTCATTACTTTTGCACAACTCTTTAACATCAGTTTCTTTGTAACCGCCCAGCAGGCACATGAATGAAGAAGCTTTGTAATGCAAGTAAAGACACAATTGTAAGTGCAATGTGATTACTGAATTTAGTAGCTTGTTACACTACTGCATTACTGAAAAATGCAAAGCAATTATGCATTACTTTAATCGCGTGCTGCACGTGTTGCTAAAACGTTCTGGTGCTCTTGTGTTTTGCCCCTCAAAACATTTTTTTCTTGAGAGCACAACTTCCGTGGATGAAGTGGAGTCTGCATGTGTGAGTATGAGTGTTGAATAATAGAAACAAAAATGCCATTGAGAACAGAAAATCCCTTAAAGTTCCCAGTTCCTATGCACCAAATCCTCAATTAGCTGATGCTTCCAGGTAACTAATTTAAGCCAGAGAGCAGGGTTTTGGCTAAAACTGCTCAGCAATAAAATTTTGTTCCAGGAAGTAAATCCTACCACCCTACAAGCTGAAAATAGTTGCAGACTGCTCAGGCACCGCAACTTTTATAGCTCCACTGCACCGCTGCATTATACTGAAGTGCTCCCTATGTTCTCAATCTAACAAACCCTTTATAAAATTAATTCATATTATGTTTATTAGCTACAAGTTGGTGCTCTCGTCCATACTGTGTCTGAAGAATAAAGCAGGAGTTTAAACTTAAATTTCTCCTCATTACATGCATTTAGCCACTGTACTCTTTGATATATAATCACAATTCTAATTCAAAAACTAGTGATCAGTAAACTAATATTTTTCATAATTATTGACAGCTTTAAAGATGCACATTTTCTCCCCCTGTAAAATTAAGAGGATCAGTGTTGTCAAAGTTCATATTTCATACGAAATGATTGTGCATTTATAAATCCGACTGCTGGGCACCAAAACGTCAGATGTAATATTTAGTAATCAAAAAGTGGTTGAAGGTCAGAGCAATAGTTCACAGTACTTACAATTATAGAAGACTATATAAACTGTATAGGACAAATAGTTTTGTGTCTGGAAGCCATACAAAATTGATTTGACTGCACACTTGTTAAATAGAGTAACAAACTGCTAACGGGTTATACTGACTGCAGCACCGCGGCCTGCCCTTTAAATGAGGGCTGTGATTTGATCACGAAGGACAGATCCAGGAACAGGTTTTAGTAATTCATCACTGATGTGGTGACGTGGTTAGCTGGCATGGTTTAAAAGATTAACAATCACACTGGTTCCAAATGTCTGCCTCTTTTAAACATTACGCACCTGATGACACGGCTCTGTAACTTCACGTGGTCTGCCACCTCATGGCATCCAAAACGCTCCCATTTTGCAATAATACTGCTTACAGCTGACTGTGGAATATGTAAGAGGGAAGAAATTTCATGAACTGACTGCACAGCTAGGTGCTCGATTTAATACACCTGTGGTAACAGAACTGCAAACACCTGAATTCAAAGATTAGGATCTTTATCCATATAGTATAATATTTGCCATAGTTTGTTACTTCCCATGGTTAGCACCACCACCCTTTATGGATCCTTTTAATATTAACTTTTTTAAATGTTACTGATTTTAATGAAATATGATCTGTCTAGTAATCACACCCACATAGTGAGAACTAAGGGCTAACAAAAATAAATCTCTACTTGTTTTCCTAATGCTGACCCCAGCCTCCAACTTTGCCCTTTGCTGGAGAAGGATTGAGCTTTTCCCACCTTGGATCGACAACAATCTCATTACCACATATACTTTTGGCCCATTCTGGTGAATCTCTTTGCAAAAACCGCCGTACTGCAGCAGAAATGGAAGTAAGAGTTCAGCGATGTCTCGTACAGCTGACAAAGCACAGATTCTGTCTCATTCAATCTGTGTCTGACATTATCCAAATACACAGCATCTAATTAACACGCTATGTTTTTGTGGGGTGTTAATAAGTGCAGGTCTGTTTTGCAGCAGAACTGTTTATATGTATGGTATATTTTCAGAAACTTTGGCCAGGAACGGGTCATTTACCCTCGGCGGCCGGCCTTAGTACAACAATGAGGCCTCGGTTCAGTCACGAAAAAGCAACAGTGTGGAATACATGAAGCACCCTGAGCTCTTCCAACCCCGTACATGGACTATGTCGGGGTGTAAAATATCAACAGGGTGATGAAATAACATACAGGCGCAAGTGGTTCCACACACTCCCTCATAAACATCACACAGCAATGGGATTTACGAGTTCTGAAAACATACAGTGAAGGATCAAATTTTCTTTGTGTGCTGGTTAATATAAAATATGCGGGCATGTGTCTCTGAAGCATAAGCATCTGTCTGGGTTTATTTAATTTTTGAAAGCCCGAGTGTAAAAGTAAAGTATATAATTGCTGTTCTTACTTTTCCTTTTCACCCTTTTTTCCATCTGTGTGTTACTGTGATGGAATAGAAATCTTTGCATGTGCGCCGTAGCTGGTTTACATCACTGTTCACACTTCGCTGATAGAGGAGCAGGGTCAAGCACTGAACACAAACTGAGATTAGCCATAAATGGAGACGATATGGAATCTGGCAAACATACAGCTGCAGGGTAAAGCTTCAGCCACGATGGAGGCGATCCAGTCAAGGTCAGTAATGATTCAGTGGAATTACTAAATTACTTCATGTACACAGGCTATACAGTATTTAACATATATGTGAATATCTGCACATGATCTTGTGTGCATGACTTCACTTTCCTACACACCTGTGCACCAGGTGTGCTTTACACAAGCATTAAATCTGACTAATTATTGTGGCCGCTAACTTCACCAAGTGTTCTGATTGAAACAAAACAAGCAAACCACAACAGCAACAAAAACTTAATCTAGTAATTTAAAACAAAAGTTGGCTGTTGCTTAGTTTTAACTACCAGCTGAAACATTTGGGACACTACTTTAAAATACACTGTAAACCAATAAATTAAATAGGCAGTTAGCTACGTGATCCGATAGGATGCAGAAAGTGCACTGGCTCTTAAAGTTGCACCAAGTCAGATATATTTAGTAATTTGCTCCAACCTCAAATCATCCTGGCTCGTAAAACAACTGTCATCTCCCAAAAATAGATGATGTCCCCATCAATAAAATACTGCTTCCCCGCCAAGTCACGGACCCGCTGCTCAGCAGGGGGCAGAAATGCTGCAGCAATTCTTTAAGGATGAAGGATGCTGAAAGAGCAGTAACGTGCTCGTGAGCCCCGATTCAGTGTTAAACTGCAAAGCAGCTTTTAAAAAGCAGAAGAAAAAAATCTGGCTGCAAATGAGCCATTTAATGAAGTAAATATATATGCTGCAAATTGTTGTTTCTGAACCCACGTGTTTGTATTTATGTATGAATCTGCCTGCATCTGTATGTGTACTTGTAATTAGTGCATTTATTACTTATGTGTGTGTGTGCTTGTAAGGAAACGTGCACCGTCTTTTGTCCACGTGTGGACAGCGTTTGTACCTGGTCGCGTACGTTTTTGAGAGCGTGCGTGCGTCCAGCTGCTGCCTGTGTAACCCTAGTAAACATCAAGGCAGCGTTGTGCTCTGCTGAATTAACAAATCTCTCACATCCGTCGCCACGCGCCGCCTTTGAAACGCACACCGCCGACCTCGGCTCAGCACTTTGAACCCTCAATCACTCTCTTGCTTGCCCAGCCCATATCAAATTATATTCCAGTCAAATATCTCATTAGTTAAAGTTTTGTCCCCAATTAACCGCTTTCTCTTCTTACATTGTTTAATTCATTTTCACAACGTGCAAACAAGACTGCTGAGGGGCCACGAGACGTAGACCAGACTGAAAACAAATCTCACCTTCTACTTCCGCTTACTCATCGATTCATAAATGTTGACAGTATCTTTCATTAGAAGCAAAAACAATACTCTGCAATTTCAGGATGAATTCGCACATCAAGCTCTGACTGTTTACAGCAACGTTCTGCAGTGTATGGCATGTCATCGCCGTGGTACCGGCTCACAGAAAACCACTGAGCAGTACCTTCAGAATAAAAGTTCTGCCTTACCACTGAAGTAAACACCTTTGCTTTGAAGCTGAACTACTGAAACTTTTCACCGTTTGAGTTGTTGGTGTTTGTCATTGATTTCCATACAAACTAAGGGTGAGCGTAGCGTAGCAATCTGCTAACAACCGAAGTCACAACAAGGCTTTGGCTGCAGCACCGTTTATCACTTTGCAACTAATTACACCCAACGATCTCCCACCACCATGTGCGACTAATCAGGGAGCGCACCTTCATCCCTGGTGATCAGTGGTTGGCAGGTGGTCGGCAGTAATTTTTTGGGCCTGTAACTGGGGCCTTAGTTGACATCTCCTAACCCGCCATAAAGCAGTAAATCCCGCCCAGCTGGCCTTCTTATATAGTTTACTAATTTGATAAATTAGAGGACCCAAGAATTAAATGGTAATATTTGACATATATTATAAATATATAGACCCGGGACTACATCTCACTGTTGGGCTCAGTGCTCAACTCCGCTGTGATCCGTGCTGGAATGTAAGAGGCCTTGAAACCAGCGACACTTCAAAGCGAACACTGAACCTGTTGAGTGTGAGTATTCCACAAGTGTGCGGACGAGCTTGTTAACTTTGCACAAACTTGCATGTGTAACTGTTTCTGCACGGATCTGCATGGGTACTCATTAGATGTTCCAACGTGCGCTCCCATGCTGCTGTTGTGTGTGCTTTTAATTGCATATGTGCTGACAATACACGGTTGTCTTGTTGAACTTCAAAGTTGCTGGCATGCTCTGCTGTGTGAGGCTACATGCTGAGAGGATGTCTTTGATGAACAACTATTTACAACAATGTAAAACTAACCCTCACATCACGATGTGCCGCTGGGCCATGTTTCAACATGACTCACTCCAATTCCTGCTTTGTTGTGTTTGTGGTTTAATAATAATGCACGTTTTTGTCTGCACCCAGTGGGATGCTTTCTTGCTCACCTTGAACTGTCATATTTTATTCCCCCAGAGAATATTTTAGTAGAGAAGATAATTGCATTTTCTGTGTCTACTCCAAGTATCCCAGGCCCTATTAAACACATACTGACATGCACTTCAAAGTAATAAATGCATATTTCTTTGAAAGTGAATGAAGCCTGCCAACAACCAGCAAAACCAGTATGCGCAACACGGATACTACGTGACACTGCTGCAAGCCTGGGAATGACTGAAGGACACCGCAACAGCCGCTCTGTGGCCCATTCAATGTCATGTGTGCCCCCCACCCCCCCATCCCACACACACACACACACACACAAGCGCCGAGAGAAGAGGATGATCTTTGCTACATAATGAAGTGTTTAAAGTCATGCTGCAGGTGACTGATAAGAATCAAGAACTGTGAGACGCTGATCATTTTTAATGTTGATCCCCGTGGCTGTCTATCTTCTTTGTCACTTTCTGCACTATTAACATGGCGACTTTCCCACATCCCATGAACTTCATGGAGAATGGAACAGAAATGGCAGCAAACGTGCACCAGCACAGTGAAGGGAAAAGTTAAGAAAATGCCTGACAGTAGCAATAAAACCCTCCGTTCTCCTTAATATCCTTACTTCTCTTTACCTTACAGCTACTAGCCACTATTCTTTTGGTCACGAGATGAAGCGCCCCCGTAAAGGTAGTGCTGAGAAACCGTCAAAGAATATTGGCTTTGATTGCAACTGTGGATAATCTTGTGTCGAGGCATTGAATTTAGTGTGTTTGAACATAAACAACCATGAAGGGATGAGCACAGAATAAAACTTGGATCTTTAGATGTTCAGAAAAGAAAAAGGATCCAAATATCATATACTCATTAAAATGCAAATGGTGTTAGAAAAGAGCAACGCAGAGAGGAGCTCCAGGTCATGGCCACAGAGTGTGTGTGCGTGTGTTTTTGTGAGTGTATCAGTTTTCAGGATACTGTAACACTGATCAAACTTGAGGCAGATAGCAGAGGCGCCGCAGAGCTATTGCTGTATTTGCCTAAGCACCATGGGGAAAACTACACGCATACCTTATTCAGAGAACACAGAGGAAATATATTGCGCATGCATTTTGGTGAAATATAATGCGGTGGAATGCCTCAAAATTATGCAAGTAACTACATGCAGACGCACACCTGATGGCTCGGAACAAAACCCGTCTGTTGGAGCTCGTTTCTTTTATAACGGTGACGTTATCTGTTTCAAATTACATATAATTTCTTAAGACATTTCTGTCTGCAGTCATTTTCTCTAAACATATTTTTTTTCTCTGCTTATTTCATCCCACTTATGCTGAATGTTTAGAAATACACAAGACAAAGCAATTTAATCAAACTTCCTGGAGCTTAGATAAGAAATAGAGGCAGCTTTAAAAAAAAACTGTTTAGACTGCATACCTATAACCACATGACAAGAAAATACTGATTAGTCAAGAAGTCTTTATCAAATCCAGATAGGACACCGGCTTTGGGATACATAAATGCAACTGTGATAAACATTTTGATAAGTGGAACAAGTTTTTCCATGCCTGCTGATTTTTATTCCGCCGAGTTGTTCTGCTGCATCCTGTGCGCTCGCTGTCGGTACAGTGACGTCTGGAAAAGCCAGATGTAACTGCTGGAATCCGAAGAGCAACAAAAAGGAGTAAAGAAGGGGGGAATCTCGGAGAATAATTTGCTCTTCATGTTGTCATTAAGACATCAAAGAGAACGCAGGAGATACAGAGCCTTTCAGCACGACCACAAATGCATTTTTGGAGACGAGTAACAAACGAGAAAAGAACAGAGAGGAAGGGAAGAAGAGGAGGGATGGTGTGTGCTGAAGAACCTGTCTTTGGCTTTGATGACGGCACAACAGCGAAAGCAGCAAAAGCAGACAAAAGTTTCTAAAACTTCAAAAGGAAGCTTTTTGTAGCGCAGGTCTGCTCTCTTTCTCTCTGATTTTTCCATTCTTCCCCTCCCTTTTCTCTTCAAACATGTCTTTGCTAATTGCCAGACCCTGTTCTGCCCTTCGCAGGCTCTCCACTCCTCTCAGGTCTATTCAGCGCGGGGGGCTGCTACAGAGGGAAGGCCTAATAACTCGCTCTAAGTGGACAATGGAGCCTGCAGGGCCGGCGACAAAATCCCGGCCTTAATGAGAAAAGACTCCTTCAGTGAACAAGCAGGTCTGTCAATAGACGGGCCTATTATGGAGTCACAGGGCGGGGGTGGGCTGCAGGTGAATGGCATTTGTGTGTTTTTGGTGTTTATGTTATAGGTGAATCAGTCTATGTCTATCTATGTGTCAGAAAAATAAAGAAGGAAATACAACTAGTGTAAAAACGGGGGGAAAAAATTACGTGTATGCATGTCTGCATGATTACGTGTGTGTGTGTGTGTGTGTGTTGCTACCTCCTGAGGGTAACAATAGTTAACAGGACTAATCCTCTAGACCGTATAATGGCCACTAAGCTGTCTATTCAGAAGTTCAGCTCCCCTGCAAACTCTTCTGATCAGACACGAATACCCGCACTCACCCATTCACTTCCCCTTCCTTCTTTTTTTGTAAAACTTTCCAAATCTTTATTTTTTTGTCCTGATCAGTATATCTTTTGACTCACATCGCATTGCTAATACCATAACTGAGTATTTTTAGCATCTCTCTTGGTTAAAATTGTCTACAGCAATTTAAAAATCTGTCTGTTTAAACAATACCCATTGATACAGAACTGGCTAAATGCAACTTTTACATAGGATTACATTATTTATAAACTTATTTGACACATTATCTGTGATTCATCTGTCGTGCCGCTCCCTCTTCTATCTTAATCCCTCATATCCTCCCTTCTTCCTGCCTCCTATCTTTTACCCTCCCCTCCTCCCAGTCATTTGCAGCATGTGTGTAAGCGACTTCATCAATGAGGGTAACCCCACTGCTGTGAGACTGCAGCGTTGTTGTTGCTGTGTTTGAGGGACTGCAAGTTATGCAGAGAGCCAATCTGAAGCACCTTGTTTGCTTTCATTTGCAGGTGGGGTGAGGCTTTGGAGTGGCAGTGGGTGGCTGTTAAGTGGTGGGGGTGTGGGACACATCCCCCATAAGCACCCACTCTGGAAACAGTGAGTGTCTCATTGAGAGGCTTTGTCGATACCTTTTACAATTGCTCTGAGCTCTCCCTGCTTAATTACCTGCTCATATCTTAACTTGTTGATTCTCTAACAGCACCCGGTGATCCTGTAACAAATGTATACGTTTAAGTTTAACCCATCCTGTTAAGCAAGTTGCTAAAATGTAACCAATTACAGCCTTACTTTAAAATAAACAAATACATTTCCTTTTAAGACTTTTAAAGGAGTTATAACCTTACTTCTGCACAGTCTCACTCATCAAACTCAGTTTCTACAATTATGTTCTCTCCATTCTTTTGTTTGCCTTTGCTAAAATGTCATCACCCTCTCTGCCTTTCCATTCCTCCCATCTTCTGTCGCCGTTGGACTTGCATTGAATCTGTCTTAAGTGAGCAGCTGAGATACTCTGAAACGTCCCACATTCTCAATTTTTCAATTTCACCCATATTTGGGGACAGAGTGCACTTCCTGATATGAGTAATCAGGCACCAAATGATATGTGTAAAATCCTGCTACATTTCTTATTAGTCTCATATATTTTTAAGGATGCTGCAGAGCCAAAACACACAGAGGTAAGATTACACCTCATATTAGCTATGGGAGAGTTGCCGTGGAAACCCAGGGTGAAAATACATTTGTGTTGGGAGCTTTTGAACAGCTGATAAATGAAGTTAAAGTCAAATTCCACCCTGAAATGGAATTAGGAGAGCACAGAGCAGAGCAAAGACCAGGACAGAGAGCATGTGTAGGTGCCAGTGATCCACAAATACTGTGCAAGACCACTGCTTCACCGCCTTCACTCAACAGCTGCATGTGCTAGTATTTTATAGACTAAGTTTATATACAAAACATGCTACATTAATATTAATACATGAGCAACATGAAGGGTGACCAGAAGTAAAGTTTAATGGTTTTTCCCCAACCCATTAATCTTTCTGACAAACGCGGAGATAACATCTGCGTCACGGCTCCCACCTGATAACCCAACAATAACAGATTACTACACTAGACACCAGTCAGCCACAACATTAAAACTACCTAGCTAACATTGCGTAGCCCCTCAGGATTGTTTGGGTCATTCTCGAGTGGACTGAGGTCTGTGAAGGCTGGTCTGGTCAATACTTTGGCCTCTGATATTTCTCGAGCTGTGCAGTTACCGTGGTGTAGCAGGGCACATTGTCCTGCTGGGTAGCGACATAACTAGTCTTCCACAATCTTCAGTAGATAGTTGCAGAACAAAGTGTTGCCAGCAGAACATTGCTTCATAATGTGTATTTCTCCCCACCTATAAGAAGTAATTACAATTTTACTTATAATAACAACAATAATTATATTAATAGTAACAAGTGGGGAAAGTAGAAGCAGATGTCAGTTTTCCCTCACTTTGAATCCAACTCTGACACACGACAGTGACAGGAATGGGAGGCTTTCCTAGAAAAACTGTGATTTAAGAGGTTTCAACCTTCACTTAGAGATACCACTTACACTCACCATAATCATATGAAAAGTGTGCTTCACTTTAGTTTTGGGGGTGGATTTTCTCCTTAACATGAGTCACCACTTGGGCCCGGAGAAAAAGCCTTGTTGACTGACAGATGGCATCTAGTGCAGAGAATTGAAGTCAAAGCTAGCAGAGGGTATTTAAGACCCATTAGGGGTCTGTGAGAGCTTTGCTTGGCGTACAATCAGTAGAGAAAAAGCCATACGCGGTCACACACACACACACATAGACATGCACATGCACAGATGTTAATGGAGCATGAAGGCAAACAGGAGGCGAAAGAACGAGGAGGTGAAAGACGCTCAAGAGAAAAGACGTCTCCTCTCGACTGGTAATGCTGAAGGAATCCGACTGCAGTAGGGTTGTGAGAGAAACACAAAAAGGAAATTTAAGGTGGACGAGAAAAGGGCAGAGGGAAAGGAAGATAACTACTCAGGGCCCGTGACGATGGTAGTCGTGGTTTTATCGCACTATATTTTCCACAGGCCACCTCCAGGTAAAAGCAGATGCAGACGATACAGCTCTCTTTATCCCTACAATGCTTTTTTAATGCGTGTGTGATATCTCAGCCTGTTAAGACACAGTTTTTCCAAGCCTTCCGTAGTTTTTATCGTTCTCTTTTATTCTCCAGCCTCGTCCGTGCTTTGTTTTCTTTTGCTGCGTCTCCCTCATGTCCATCTTCTTTCCTCTCCTTTGCTGGAAGTGAAACGAGGCAGAACGAGAGGATGTGGGACAGACGAGCGTGAAATGGAGGCCGGGGCCCCTGAGGAGTGTGCGATTGTGTTGATCTCGGTGTGCATCTGTATTTTGTCCACATTTGTCAGTTACATGTGCATGTGAGGGACTGGGCAAATATTTTCCTGTCCTGTCTTGTTGACATGTATATGCAAAAGGATACAGTAAATATATCCATGTGCATCTTAATGTTTATCTGTACAACAAACATCAAGGTGGTAAACAGCTTTTGAAACCTGAATCCAATCTTTCTGCTTTGTCATATCTGCCTGAACACACACGCACGCACGCACACACACACACACACACACACACACACACCAGCATGTTTACATCTCCACAGTGCCACCCTGATTTCCGGAGCAACAGCTTTGTCTACCTCACTGTAAGGGCGACATGTTGTAACAAAAGCAGGACCAAAGAGAACGGAACAAATCTGATGCGGAACCGCACAGAATGACTGTGACAGGCGGAGAAACAGGCGCACAAATAAGGTAGCATCCATGCAGAGCAGCTGAGACTCTCACAACTTCTCTGACAAATTTGTATGCTACAATGTTAATTTAGCTTTAATAATTTTTAATCAAAGTGCCATAAGAGAGGCAACCTTCTGCATAAGGAGAGACAAAGTAAGGAAACTTCTCCTGGAATCTGATCCTATTAGAAAGGCAGCTTTAAGTTTAGGAGGGGAGTGGGGTGGGGGGTTAAACCACTTGATGATTTCTGGGATTTATTTTGAAATGACAGCTTTTTATGTTCTGCACTCTTTACCGAGAATCTCTAAAATACTCCGTGAGGCCTCAAATGCTAAAGCGAACCCCAACTAACCTGAGCAGAATTAGTATGTTTGTCAAGTAGGTGGGTGAGATTTCGTGTGAAAGACGCCGGGTTATTCGAGATTCATTTTAAGCTCCGTGCAATCACAGACACATTCTTTTCTCCCTTTGTGTGTGACTCATTCCAATTAGGCTGCAAACCTTGGCTACCTCCATATCCTCTCCAGATGAGGCACCAGATATCTCAATTAAAAAAATCAGAAATTTGAGAACACAAAATAAGAGGGGCATCGGGATGGAGAAACTGACGGATGGTGAGATGATGCTGGTCTGCAATGTGATATCATGTGTTAGCTTCTGGGCGAGAGACAGCTGCAGCCTCACACGTGCAGTGCAGTTCAACGAAGGAAGACTAAACCTGTAAAAACGAGTTCGATTTGCAGTAAAAGAAAAGTGCAGCCCTGAAAGGAAACAAGCGGACTGAAGGAGCAACGTGAATATATCAAACTCAAATGTCATGACAAACAGGCTTTACTGTGTGATGTCAGGAGTTTACTACTGTTTGTAAGCCAATCCTGGCATAAAACCACAGAATTTCATTTAAGGAACTGTACAATAATTCTCTAAAACAATTCTCTTTGAAATCATGCTTTGGTCTTTGCCATTTGTCATGTTTAATTTTATGATTCACTTTTTCTTACTTCAGTCTTCATTATGTAGCCACTGCCTGAACATAAATCACGTACAACCGTATTTATTCAAACATACATTACGCCTAGGTTTGATATCTTTCTCTGCCTGTCTTTGCTCTTTATCCTCCAATTATGAACAGATGTCAGCTGCTATGGTTGAGCTCTTAAATCACCACAAATCATCATGTCACCCTCTTTTGAATGGGCCTGCATATGCACACTGGCGCACACACGTGCACGCACGCTCATTAAAACTCAAAGCCGCATTTTTATGCACACATACACCGAAAGCACGGCTAAATGCGAGCATGCACACACATACGCACGACCCCAAACCATTTCCTTCCTTCCTTTTTACGCGCAGTTCCCCAACTCTGCTCCAGACACGCTTTCATTGTCATCACATCTGGTTTGAACTATAAATTTTCTATCATTCATTCCTCTAGAAAGAAAGAAAATCTGAATTTCAAAAAAATGCAACAAAAAAAGACAGACTGAAACAAAAAAGTGAACAAGAGAACAAAAAAAGAGGAAAAACAATGAAAAGACTGTGGAAGTAGGAAAGAGCAGCTTGCATTACTTTTACAGTTTTTTTGAAGGTCACTGAGTTTTGTAGGGCAGGAAAAAAAATATCTTTTTGGTTTCACTTTACTGGTGGTCCTATAAATCTTCTCACAGTGACACATGAACATATGCACATACACAAATCTTCAAATAAACAACTACACACACACACACACACACACACACACACACACACACACACACACACACACGCTTTACTTACAAACATTTTCCAACCTACACACAATATGAAAGAACAAACCCTTCAAAGAATCTTCTAATTTCCCCACATCAACAAAAGCCTGCCTTCACAAAATGCCTCTCCATCTCTTCCAACCGCTGAGCCTGAGTGCAGCGGGTGTTTTACGGCAATCGAATGCTAAAACATCTGGGGAAAATAGGAAACTGTGAAAATATTGATACAAATTAAAACGTGGTTGGAGAAAAACGAGCCAGCTGAATGGGGTAAGGAGGAATGAGGGCTGATATTGGGTGCTAATAGGAAAAAGGTGTTAAACGATACTTTGGGTTAGAAATTGAGAGGGAAATACAATAAGATGCAGGTGTGGGCTCATTACTGTGAAACAGAGCGGTCATAAGATAATTAACACAGGACCACACAGGTAAAGAGAAGAGATGAAAGCAGGGAGGAGGTGGAAGGGAGGAAGCAAAGCAGTGAGAGACCCCTCGACAGAACAGCAGAAAACAAAAGTACATCATATAAACTTAAAGGAACGCTTTGAAAACACATTAGATGTCAAGGGGGAAAAAATCTTGCTGGATCTGTACTGACATGGACTGGCTACAAAGGAACAAGAGGATGTCACATCGATTAATGGAAATGAAAATAATCAACCTACACAAGGCTGAATTCAAAAGTGAAAAATGATTTGGCAGATTAGTTTATTATGTAGCAGCTCAAAATAGTACTCTCTTTCTTTCTAGGTTCTATGACTCCCGTGTACTTGTAGGCATGCTTGACAACATCAAGGCATGCTCCTGACATCATGAATAGTGGACGTGGGCATCTCTGAGCTGCTGGACAGTCTGAGGTGCAACCTGACCGAGTTGAATGGACTAAAACATGTCTGAGAAGAGTTTTATCGGCTTTAGGTCAGGCAAGCGTGAGGGCCAGTCAATGGTATCAATTCCTTCATCCTCCAAGAACTGCCTGCAGGTTTTCACCACAGGAGTCCAGGCACTGGCATGCACCAGGAGGAACCCACCGCAGGGTCTGCTAATGGGTCCAAGGACTTCATCTTGATACCTAATAGCAGTCAGGGTGCTGCTGCCTAACCTGTAGTGGTCTGTGTGTCCATTCGTGGATGTCTTTTCAGAACATCACCACCTAACTGATCATGCTAAACGATGTTGCAGGCAGCATAACGTTCTGCTTCTCCAAAAACGTTCACACCTGTAACATGTACTCAGGCTGAAGATGCTCTCATTTGTGAAAAAGCTTGGGGCACCAGTGGGGGACCTGTCAGTGTCGGTGTTCTGTGGAAAATGCCAATCGGGCTCCACGGTGTCAGGCAGTGAGTACGGTGTCCACTAGTTGTGGCTCTTCTACTGCTCTGTCCAGCTCTCCTAGAGTAACCGCTGTAGAGTAACTCCTGGAATACCCTCCATGCTCTTGACACTGCGCTGGGAGGCACAGGAAACTCTACGGCAATGTGCCATGCTGGAGGAGTTGGACAACCTGTGCAACCTCTGTAGGGTCCAGGTGTTGCCTCAGGCTACAAGTAGTGACACTGACCCTAGCCAAAGGCAAAACTAGCGAAAAAACAGAAAAGATGAGGAAAGAAAAAAAATCAGTCGCCTCCACCTGCACAACAACTCCTGTTTCGGCGGTTCTTATTCCAAATTCTTTTAATTCTTTTAATTCAAAGGATTTGTTCTCACTGCTCAATGGAACTGACAAGCACACGATTTACATAGATTTGCCCAACAAAGTGTGCATAACATGAATGCGTATGTGTATATGTGAAGTGAGTGAAAGGGACAGTGAATGAGGGAGGGGAGAAGGGGGCAGCAGCTGCTTGTCTGGATGACCTCAGCGGCAGCTGTTGCCCCCCACCATTCCACCACCGCCCCCGCCCTCTGTATGCCAGCTTGCCTTTGAAGTTCGGGTCACGACCGATGCAGCTTTGAATGCATACCAATAATGATTACTGGAGAATAACAGGATAACTTCTACTTGCTGTATGCACATTTACTGTACAGATCACGATTCAAAGTGCATCGTTGCCGCTAGTCCTCAAATGTAAACCTGTCATTTCAGTAATAAAACAACTGAACCTAAAATCTATGCTCCATCTATGAGAAGGAAAGAAACTTTCAATTCACTAGCAGATAAAACATTAGTCCATTAAGTATTCTGCAGGTATAACTTTATGTCAGATTCCAAGTGTGGCAGAAAACCTTGCAGCTGCCACCTTTGGCGCAGGCATTAATTTAAAATTCAAGATACTTTCTTGTCTTTTTAAGAATATATTTATATATCTGCATCAGAGCATTTTACTCAACCCCATCTTTGAAGTTCCGATGCAGCACAGAGAGCACAGCTTTAGTCAGATTCTCTGGAACGCTATGCAGCCTTAATCACCCTGTTGGCATCCGCTCTACTGACTGAAACCTGACACACACACGCACGCACGCACACACAACAGGGTGGCATCTGCACAAACACATGGAATGAAGTACACACACAC
>VOQJ01046312.1:0-10797 GCA_015052665.1 Apistogramma diplotaenia | reverse complement strand
CCTTGGGATCCCTCCGGATGAGCTTGTGGAGGTGGCTGGGGAGAGGGAGGTCTGGGTTTCTCTGCTTAGGCTGCTGCCCCCGCAACCCCGCGCCGGATAAGCGGTGGAAAATGGATGGATGGATGGATGGATGGATGGATGGATGGATGGATGGATGGATGGATGTTTGGTGGACTGCGCTTACGGTACATGCCCTGAGAAAAAAGAAGCATTCTCCAAGAGAACTATAATAAAACAGATTTGAAATTACAAAGGAGTCACTAAATACTGTGACTGCGAAGTGATTTGTTCATAGTGCGTTTGCTGCGGTCCTCCAATAGTCCAACAGTGTCCCCAATTTCTCATCGCTCTTGGGAAAATGAATTGCCCGCCCCTGGCCTAGAGCCACCTAGAGTATGTGTTCAAGGTGCTCAAGGCCCCTCTTGTTCTTACACATCACTGTGCATTTAATCATTAGTTATTATTAATCTCTGTTTCTCTTCCACAGCATGCCTTTTGTCCTGTCTCCGTCCCCTCACCCCCAACCAGTTGCAGCAGATGACTGCCCCTCCCCGAGCTTGGTTCTACTGGAGGTTTGTTCCTGTTAAAAGGGAGTTTTTCCTTCCCACTGTCGCCAAGTGGTTGTTCATGAGAAGACACATGATTGTTGGGTTTCTCTGTATTATTGCAGGGTCTTTACCTTACAATGTCTTTTATAGTAATATAAATGTCTTGTTGTAATATATCATTGCTTTGTTGCTTGCATTCGCAAATATTAGAGTTCTAGGTTTGTTGGGCGAATTACTCAAAAGTGTCTTCTTAAAAACTTTAATGTCCAAGCCTTTTTACTTGACTTGTCAAAAGTTAATTTGGGCAGAACTGACCTTATCCCTGCAGTGGAGGAAACATTTGTGTCTTTGTTTAAACACTACTTTGAAATGGTGATCGAATGCCTATTTTGAAAGCTATTTTGGAAAACAGCAAAGCAGTTGGAGAATAAACCTTCAGCTTCACCCCTATCTCTTGTAGTGGATAACATTATTATAATGGATAAGGTGCATGTAGCTAATGTTTTTAATGAGCATGTTACAAAAGCTAGCTGTGTTTCTGCCTCCACATCTACAGGTCTAGACAACAGTTCACAACTCTTGAATTCACCTAAGCTTTCTTGTGCAGGTTCTTTTATTACTCGGTTTCAATCTAGCCGTCATACTGTTCCTCAGAAATTTTCTTTTCAACTGATTAAGTAAAATGATGTTAGAAAGGAATTACTCAACTTAAATTCTAAAAAAAACTGACAACTGAAGGCCTAGATGGACTTGCCGCATTATTCTTTAAAATAGCTGCCCCGATTATTGCAGGACCATTGACAAGCATTTTCAATCTCTCTTTTTTAACTGCAGAAATTTCTTCTGATTGGAAAGCATCTATTGTTCATCCTCTTTTTAAGGGTGGTAATCAAGTTGATGTTAACTGCTAAAGACCTATATCCATTCTTCCATGTGTATCAAAGGTTTTTGAAAAACTTGGAAACAAACAACTAATTGGCTAATTAGTAGAGTATAGCATCATATCCAGTGGTCAGTCTGGTTTCCGTTCAGGGCACGGATGTATTACAGCAATTCTTAATGATATAACCAGTGATGTGCAGTCAGGGGAGGCAGGTGAGGCTATGCCGTCATTTACTGTTCAAATACTAAGAAGAGACGAGTGGTGAGGCACCAGCCCGCTGAACCTCACCATGGACTGTTCAATCACTATGCTAACTGTGCTGGCATGCTATGCAGTCAGACTGTATTGCTGACCTTCTGCATGTCGCTATTAAGTTTGAACACTTTTACTATATGAACTAAATTTCTATATTTTAGCTGGTGTGTATAATGCACAGTGTTTTTTTTTTTTTATCAACAACTGTATGTGTGCAATGGATTCTTGTGCTGAGCGATCCTAAAACTGCAGCGAAAAGGCACTAGGTGAGGCATGCAGTTTTCGTGCCTCATGGCAGGGGGCGGTGGTGATCCCAGGGATTCTCCTTATGACCCCTCAGCTGCAGAATAATAGAATTAGACAGCAAGCTACAGTAAACAGTTAGAAAACAAGTTCTCAATGCTTTTCCTCAAAAGGAGTTGCACATGGACTTCATTTATAAGTAAAGGTATGAAAATAACGTTTTTTTTTCAAAGTTATTTCTTTCTATGCTAGTTTGTATGTGTAAGGAATACTTATATGAAATTTCTGCTGACCATGTAATCCAATTACAAAGATTAGACTGTTTCGAGATTGATTGATTCTCATGTTTCACAGTCACTTCCTGTTCTTACTGGTGTGCCTCAGGGGTAAGTTTTTGGTCCAACACTTTTTTCAATCTTTATTAATGATATTCCACAATCTATCTCTGGGGCTTAGTTCCATCTGTATTCTGATGATATAATTTTATATTGCATGTCCCAGTGATCCCCAGTCCGCAAGATCTTAAACTACCACCTCCAGCAGAGCTTTGACAGCATTCCAAGGGAGAATGAGGACATTGAGTCCGAATGGACCAAGTTCCGCACTTCCATTGTTGAGGCTGCTTCTCAGAGCTGTGGCTGTAAGGTGGTTGGTGCCTGTCATGGTGATAATCCCCGAACAAGATGGTGGTCACCAGAGGTAAAGGGAGCCATCAAGCTCAGCTGCAAGCCTATTGGGCTTGGTTAGCCTGTTGGACTACGGAAGCAGTCGACGGGTACTGGCAGGCCAAGCAGAACGCGGTTCAGGCAGTGGCTGAAGCAAAAACTGGGGTGTGGGAGGTCACTGAGGTGGTTAAATAACTCTTTGGTGGCGGGGACCCTGGGGTGGATGAGATTCACCCTGAGTTCCTGAAAGCTCTGGATGTTGTAGGGCTGTCTTGGTTGACATGCCTCTGTGATCTGGGGCGGTTCCACTGGATTGACAGACTGGGTTGATGGCCCCCGTCTTTAAGAAGGGAGAGGAGGGGGTGTGCTCCAACTATCGAGGGATCACATTCCTCAGCCTCCCCAGTAAGGTCTATTCCAGGGTGCTGGAAAGGAGGGTCCATCCATTAGTAGAACCTCGGAGCCAAGAGAAGCAATGCAGTTTTTGCCTTGGTTGTGAAACACTGGACTAGCGCTTTATCCTCTCAAGGAAGTGTGCGTGAGAACTTGCTCATCCAATCTACATGTGTTTTGTGGACTTGGAGAAGGCATCCGAATGTGTCCCTTGGTGCATCCTGTGGGAGGTGCTGTGGGAGTATGGGGTGTCGGGTCCATTGCTGCGGGCCATTCAGTCCCTTTACATTCAGTCCTTGGTTCGCATTGCCAGCAATAAGTTGGACTTGTTTCATGTGGGTGTTGAACTCTGCCAGGGCTGTCCTTTGTCACTGATTCTGTTGATAATGTGTATGGACAGGATTTCTAGGCATAGCCAAGTGGTGGAAGGCTTCTGTTCTGGTGGCCCAGAATCTTGTCTCTGCTTTTGCAGATGATGTGGTCCTGCTGGCTTCATCAGGCATGACCTCCAGCTTGCAGTGGAACAGTTAACAGCCAAGTGTGAAGTGGCAGGCTGGAAAATCTGCTGGTTCGGCAGGTTTCAGTTGGTTTGGACATCTGTTCAGGATGCCCCGTGGGCGCTTCTTGGGTGAGGTGTTCTGGGCATGTCCTACTGGGGGGCCCCGTGGAAGACCCAGGACATGATGGAGAAACTTTATATCTTGGCTGGGCTGGGAACGCCTTGGGGTCCCTCCAGAAGAGCTGGTGTAGGTGGCTGGGAGACAGGAGAGGGAGGTCTGGGCTTCTCTGCTTAGGCTGCTTCCCCAATGACCCGGCCCCAGATAAGCGGAAGAGAATGAATGGATGGATGGATGGATGGATGAATGTTAAGAAAACCAAAGTCATGTGGTTTGGTCATGGGAATGGGGCCTAATCACCCTCAATGGATTTTATCACTATAGAGGGTGATAAAGAACAGGTAACAGCTTCTAAATACTTAGGAATATGGTTTGCTCCTGCATTATTTTTTTCACATATTATTAATATATTCCAATCGAAGGTGAAAGCGAGACTTTGTTATTTGTACATAAATCGTTTTTCATTTACCTTGGCTGCAAAACAACAAAAAATAACTATGGTCCTTTTATTTGATTATCGTGATATAGTATGCATGTAAAGGGACTCTTCATAAGTCTGATACAATTTATCATTCTGCAATTTGCCTTGTCACAAATGCTTCTTTTTCAACATATTATTGTCACCTTTATTTTCAGTTTAAATTGCCCTCATAGATCCTCGCCATAATATTCACTGGGTATTCACCTTCATACTTATGTAAGTTACTGCAACTGGATTCAGTTCCAAGATACAATACTCGTTCTTCACAAGTCTCCTTTTGGCTTGATGGTGTTTGCTTTTGCTGCTCCAAATGACTGGAATTTGTTTCAGAAAAAAATGAAAAGGACTACATTTGTTTCAGTTCCCATTTTAAAGAGACATTTGAAAAATGTCCTTAATGGTGTTTGTACATGTTTTACTTAGTGTGGTTACTTTGATTTTATGATTCTCATTTGTTGTATATTATTTTGTAATTCCTTGTTCTGTATTGGTTGATTCTTTCTTTTTCCTTCCCCCTCAAAAGGCTTTGCCTTTAGCCAGGCTACAGTTGTAAATAAGAAATTGTTATTAATCTGTTTGCATGGTTAAATAATGCTAGTGGCTAGTGGCTGTGATATCTTGATATACATCAGGACATTACTAAATTAATCCATCCCATCACCAAACTAATATGTTCAAGTTTGTTGTAGTGGTCACTAAAGAATTCAGATGGAAGCAAAATGTGTACACAAAGTGAGAGTTCCTATAAGGTACCTCTCTGCGAAGGATGCAGTGAACCATGACAATTACAAATCCTTCCAGTGAATCAAACACAGCAAAAAGGATCTGGAAGAGTGCAGAACGCCGGTCAGTGATGGCCAGGACGGCTGACATCCATGTGAGAGCCAGGAGTGGCAGCACCACACAGGAGCTCCACAGTGACGCCCTGCAGGATGGGAGGGGAACCACAGTTAAGAACAGCACAAATTAACCTTTGTCAAGACAGGACAACATTGATTCATAGCCATTGCACTCTAAGACCTTAGCTTAAATTATTAGCTGTTTTTACAGTGTATCACAAAAGTGAGTACACGCCTCACATTTCTGCAGATATTTAAGAATATCTTTTCATGGGGCAACATTGACAAAATGACACATTGACACAATGAAAAGTAGTCTGTGTGCAGCTTATATAACGGTGTAAATTGATTCTTTCCTCAAAACAACTCAATATACAGCTATCAATGTCTAAACCAGCACCAACAAAAGTGAGTGCACCCCTAAGAGACTACACCTGTAAATGTCCAAGTTGGGCACCACTTGTCATTTTCCCTCCAAAATGTCAAGTGACTCATTACTGTTACTAAAACTCAGGTGTGCATAGAGAGCAGGTCTGTTCAGTTTTGTAGTAGAGCTCTCACACTCTCTGGTCACTGAAAGTTCCAACATGGCACCTCATAGCAAAGAACGCTCTGAGGATCTTAAAAGACAAATTGCTGAGCTACATGAAGATGGCCAAGGCTACAAGAAGATTGCCAACACCCTGAAACTGAGCTGAAGCACAGTGGCCGAGATCATCCAGCGTTTTAAAAGGGCAGGGTCCAATCAGAACAGACCTCGCATCTGTCGTCCAAAGAAGCTGAGTGCACATGCTCAGCATCACATCCAAATGCTGTCTCTGAAAGATTGATGCAGGAGTGCTGTCAGCATTGCTGCAGAGATTGAAGAGGTGGGGGGTCTGCCTGTCAGTGCTCAGACCATATGCCGCACACTAAATGGTAAATGGTCTAGTTCTTATATAGTGCTTTTCTACTCTTCTGAGCACTCAAAGCGCTTATACAACACAACATTAAATTGGTCTGCATGGCTGTCACCCCAGAAGGAAGCCTCTTCTGAAGTCTGTACACAAAAAAGCCCACAAACAGTTTGCTGAAAACATGTTAACAAAGGACATGGATTACTGGAATCATGTCCTATGGTCTGATGAGACCAACATTCATTTGTTTGGTTCAGATGGTCTCAAGCAAGGTGGTGGGAATGCCATGGTCTGGGGCTGCATGAGTGCAGCAGGGGTTGAGGAGTTACATTTCATTGAGCGATACATGAACTCCCAATATGTACCGTGAAATAATGAAGCAGAGCATGATCCCCTCCCTCCGGAAACTGGGTCACAGGATAGTGTTCCAGCATGATAATGACCCCAAACACACCTCTAAGACAACCACTGCTGTATTGAAGAGGCTGAGGGTAAAAGTGATGGACTGGCCAAGCATGTCTCCAGACCTAAACCCAATAGAACATGTTTAGTGCATCCTCAAACGGAAGGTGGAGGAGCTCCGTGATGTCATCATGGAGGAGTAGAAAAGCATTCCAGTGGCAACCTGTGAAGCTCTGGAAAACTCCATGCCCAGAAGACTTAAAGCAGTTCTGGAAAAAAAATGGTGGCCACACAAAATATTGACACTTCAGGAACTTTCACTAAGGGGTACACTCACTTTTGTTGCTGCTGGTTTAGACATTAATGGCTGTATATTGAGTTATTTTGAGGGAAGAATAAATTTACACTGTTATATAAGCTGCACACAGATGACTTTTCATTGTGTCAAAGTGTCATTTTGTCAGTGTTGTCCCATGAAAAGATATACTTAAATATTTGCAGAAATGTTAGGGGTGTACTCACTTTTGGGATACACTGTATATCAAAGGCAATCTTATGTAAAAAAAGATAGGAGTGAACTGGTTTCATTTGTGACAGCAAAATCTTACACCAATCTCCTGCTTGGCTGGCATAAATTGTTCACCGTGTTAGCATAGTGTTACCCTACAACTCTAAACATACATTGATACAGAACATCACAACAAATAATTATGTAACTATCACAAACAAAAACATACATCCATTATTTGCTGATATATATGTTTGTAATTCACATATATTACATGCATGTATGTTTAAGATGATTCAGTCAAACTGTAAAGGATCAAATGCCACAGGAAAGAGAGGGACGGAAGGTGAGCAGTGGGAGAAAAATAAGTGTAATGAGTTGAAACAGAATGCAGACAAATAGAAGAGGCAGAGCAGAGTAGGACGTAGAGAAAGAGAGTCTGAACAAGAGTTATTCCCTGACTCATTCCATTGTTCTAATGCAAATATTAATAATAGACAAGCACAATAACTACCCACAGTGAGTGTTTTGAAATTATTCATTCGGATCTCCTAAGTAAACATGCTTAGCTGGTTACTTTTAATTACAGGCTATCCCAGAGGTGGAAAAATATACTGAAAACTATTACTCAAGTAAAATGACATGAAGTGTGGAGTAATGCTTTCAAGTTAGCAAATTTGCCTGAAATCAGACCAGCTAAACTTCTGCTCTAAGTTGCTATTCATACTCTCTTTTTTAATTAGCTGAAGTAATTCCGGTACTGATTAGTGACACAATAATTATTGTAGAATGTATATCAGATTTAATTGGCATACTAATAACAATGGCATACTCAAATGTAAAGCATACTGTATAACAGAAAAAAAAACTATGTCAGTGTTTATGATTATAAAAGTTATAAAGATCTGTTTATGAAACTAAGCTGTTTATCATGTGACTAAAATACAGCCAAACCTTACCACTACCCTTAAAAGGTTTGCCAGTGACCTGGGGGATATGAAGTGATTAGGAATTTGCATTACTGTTTCATAAATTAATAAAAATATTTGTTTACATTGTTCTTGATTTTCCAACTGTGACCACCAAATAATAAATAAACTGAAAGTAATTGTAGTGCAGCATGTTTTACAAAGTGGCAGAAAACAGAATTTTCTTCCTAAACTGCCAATATTAAAATCCAGATACACACTTCCTGCAAGTCATGATTAATCAATCCACAAGTGCACAATCACTACGCACAAGAGTGAGTTTAGTGTCAGGTCTTTTTTTAAATGAAAATGTTTGTGAGGAAGTGCATGAAGTCAAACACTTTTTGACTTAAAGGAATTTTATCTTTGGATGAATGTTTATTTGTCATGCGTTTCTGCTCAAATCTTATCTTGGTCATGTATTCAGCTAATTTCCACCTCTGGTATTAAACTGGGTTATATACAGCATGGTTTTGGTAATGGTGACTATCATTTTATTCAGATTCAGTTCACATTTCTTGTGTTCCATCGTATGGAGACATTTCCACCTTGCCCACAATACCCCTCTGTACAGCATCACTAGTTTTCATGTAAAATCATCAGAGTTTAATAGTGCCTTTACAAAGGCTGAAAGGCTGAGAAGAAGGAGTTACTCTTCACTGCTGCCAAGTGCAAGTTCAAGTATATTATATAAATACAAATATTCAATAGTATTTATATATTTAGAGAATCCCAGCTAAAAGATCATTCTAAAATATTCAGAAGCAGCCAAAAACTGCTCAGCATGTGTAGGAATATTAGCTGGAACTTGTGAATAGATCTGGTTGAAAGAATACAGAATGTGTAATCAAAGCTAAGGAGGATAACTTTGCAACAAAAATCCAAATGATTTTTTCTTTTATCTTTACAGTGTAGGGAAAATGGTTGAAATTAAAATAACCAGGTCTGCAGAAACTTGTGATATTTATTTGGTGCTAATCCCACCAGAATACTGAACACCATGTTATAGACAAAAGCTTTGTTTAGTATTAAGGAATTCTCCCACAGATATCTCTGCAAGACTCATTAAGTGACATGTCTCTTCCTAATAACATAACATATCCCATAGCATATTTTCTCCCCCCAATGGCTATTAAAACCTTCTCTTTATGAGCAGCTACCCAATCAGAAGAAAGGTGCTTTAAAACTGGAGGAGCTAAAATGGCTTTTTTCAGACAAAAGGGTGGCACCTAGGCCTAATATAACATAAATAAGGATTATCTTGAACTATCAATCTATACGTGTCCAAGAATAAAAAAAGCAGAGCTATAAATGAACAGAATAGGTTCACTTTAAGCCACTGGTGTTTTTGGATGCATTTATGGATTTTAGCAGAGTAACACACACTGCAAAAAGAAGAGAACAACTAACTTCCCTGTTTTAATCAGAGTCCATTAACACAATCTCAAGAAGCAGAAAATTATTGCCCAGATTGAAAATAATGGTAATGGTCAAGTTAAGAACTCACAGACCACAGCAAGGGACATCCACCCACCCACGCAGTTAATAAATATATATGCTGTCTGCGTATGAAGCCATAACCTCTTTAGTTTATGTTCTAATTAGCTTTTTTTGTCGCCTAAGACACATACATACACATACTTCCTCATTCACATCAATCCATCAAACATGCACAACTATTTACATGAGTATAGCTAACAATTCACGTTCAGAAGCAGCACATAAGCGTCAAGAGCCTGGTGATACTGAATGAAATCCTCCCTGCCTTTGCATGAGGGAGAAGAAAAAAATGACAGAAGGATAAAGACAGAGAACCAATCAAGTGAGGGAGAAGAAGGCAAGCATACAGTAGAGGAGAAAATAGAGGTAAGAAGAGTTAAGGAAAAATAATTAGCAGGACTAACATGGCGTTACTGGTAGCTGTGGTGGAAACATCAGCCGAAGAGATAACTCCGCACTTGGCACATTTGAGCGTCATATTGTACAGTGGCACTGTCATCTGACTGCAAAGTCAAATTAACACGCTGTAACATACACAAACAGAAACAGATGCACCTGCACATAGACTCACACGAGCATACACACACGCACATTGAGTCACAGTGTTCTCGCAGTCTCTCTCTCAGGGCTATAGTACAGTTGCTGGATGGTTTTGGGTTTACCTCTGTTTGACTTGAGGAACGGGACAGGTGAGGTGGGGTGAAGACAGATCCAACATTGGGCATTTCCTACCAAATGTAATGTCTGGTTTTCCTGATAAGTGACTGGTTTGGTGAAGGAGCTGGCACTCACCCTTGCTAGCAAGCTACCATTTATTCTTTTGTAATCCAAAAAGCTTTAATGAGATACTTGGTCCTCAGCAGGATTTACATCACTGCTGCTCAGCTCATGATCACATGCTGGATGTGTCACACCCTTTGTTTTGAGCAAATGCCAAGCTTGAACACAAAGATAGTCTCTCTCTCTCTCACTCACACACACACACACACTCATATGCCCCATATATAGGGTTGCCACCCGTCCCTTAAAATACGGAATCGTCCTTTATTTGGATGTTAAAAGTTGCGTCCCTTATTGAACCGATAAGGAACGCGATTTGTTCCATATTTTCAAAAATGCCCAATACTCGTCTCTGTCACACACATTAAATGTAACAATTCAGCACTAAATAAAACACAGGAAATACTAAGGCCAGCAAAATTGTCGCGAATCCTCTGAGGGCCCCCCAGCCTGCTACGGAACGGTGTTGCCTGGTGGCGCTGCCATCACCGTTTCCTAGCGACAGACGTCACACACCCGCACCGTTTAAAAATGTCCACTACTACACGCGACACTCCACCACATCCCCAGAACCGCGTCTGCAAACATACAGACATGAGTGGGAAGACGCACATCCACGGCTGAACAGCGTCAGTGGGGAGTTTAAGGTAAACTGGCGCTCGGCGGCCTGTGTGATATAATGCAGCGTGGATCAGAAACATGAGAGCTCAGATACAGTACAGATCTTTATGTTATTATTGATTCAGTTTGTGCTTTAGCAGACTGTTGTGGTTTGATTGTTTAGGATGTTGAGTCTGAGTGATTATTAACTGAACATAC
>VOQJ01046305.1:0-12448 GCA_015052665.1 Apistogramma diplotaenia | reverse complement strand
TGTTTTTTTTTTTTTGTTTTTTTTTGGGGGTTTTTTGGCGGGGGGCCGAGGGGGGGGGTGGGGGTTTTTTCAGTTGAAAACAAGGGGGGGGGGGGGGGGGAGAGAGAGATCTGGATGCTTAATACAGCAAATGGGAGAAGAAGACGACCTGTGGTAGAGCTCTGCGTCACTATTGCTTTTATTGGCTATAAAACAAAGTGTTCCTCAGTGTTTGTTTGTTTCTTTAAAACTTACTGCCATTTATTTTATTCATGTACACCCCCCCCCCCCAAACTCACCTTTTAATATCTTCTTCTGTCACGCTTGCTCTCCCCTCTGTCTGTAACATCTGTTGACATAATGGGCTCAGATTTCAGGCTTGAGTAGCTGCAGTCACCATACAGCAGCTCTTGCTGAGTACGACAGCCCGGAGAGGAAAGGCATGCTGCTTGGACACTTGAGAGAGGCTGCAGAGTAATGGTACAGAGAGAAGACAGGGGCAGAGGGTAATGTTCAGTGGCACAAAAAGCTCAAGCTGCCATGTAAATGGATCACTTGGCCTATTTCTTCAAGTCTTTACTCTGAAATGTCCAGAGTGCGTTGCATTTCATGATATTCCTTCAGGATTTCCTCTTCAAAAGTGTATAAAGTAACGCTGTTTTATCACTTTCCTGAAGCACAAGTCTGCAGATCACTCTTAAAATAATCAAATGTCATATTAGTAATTGCACTAAAATGTTTAAAATCTGTCAATAAAAACATGATTAAATACAAGAGTACTTGGTGACAAATGCCTGTCATATTTTCTTATGTAACTGAGGCACACGTATGTTGCGAAACAGTTTTTGTGTATGTTTTGCAACCTCTGTCGTTGCTCAGTACCTCTGACTCATACGATAATGTGTGAATTCTCTGACCACCTCTTTCCTTTTGTTCTCTGTAACCAATCACACAAATAGCAACATCATTCAATCTTGATGGCAAAGATGGACTTAACATTGGATAGTGATGGCGGAGCCAACAGTTATGAACACTGCCATCACAGGTTTTTTGTAAGTGCTTGAAAATAAATGGCTCTGACATCAATTCAGCACTCTGTGGCCATGTTTTGGGTCAGTGCAGAGTGCCACTTTCTAGATTACTGTGTCAAGAAGTCAGACAGCAGATAATGATCAGATTAAGGACAATCTGACAGAGGGACTTTAGATCAAGAAGGGCTGAGCTGCTGTTGCTACAAAGCCTTTCAGCTCTCTGCACCATATTAAGTGTCTTTCTGACTGTTGTCTTAAATGAAATCAAACTGGTTTTCTTTTAGGTTCCAATTTATTATTTAAACAACTTCCAATCATAGTAACAGAATTCTCGCTCTAACTTGGCTTAGCTGGCTCTAAATAAATTGGAGATCAGTACCAAATGAGTGAAAGCTAAATGAGAGGCGGGGGTGTCTCCATGCTACATGTTTAGGTAAAAGCTGCCTTCTAGAAAGTGTAGAAAATTAATGCTGAAAAAGCAAGACTTCATTCATTACAATACTCTGCAAATGTCTTGAGCCACCCTCCAAGATTTTTGAAGTATTGTAAAAGTCTTGAGCCACTCCTCGTTTCTTTATATTTCCAACGAGCCAGATGTGTCATTTTTAAAGTGGTTTTGAGCAGTAGTTATCAAGGTTTCCAAAGATCTTTTTTATTGGACATTGTCTGCTTTTTTTACTCATTTTCAGAGGAATGCTTTTTGTTTGTTAAGCCACTTAACGCTGACCTATACATCATTTAAGCATTTAAAAAGGCACCTAACTCACCAGAACAAATTTTAAATTCCATCTTTAGCTACTTTGTTACTAGCAGACTGTCATCATTTGTTCTCATTTATTTCGTTGTATCTATTAAAACTGCCAACACCACCTGTGAAAACTGCCAACACCACTGGCTGCATTTCAGCCAGTGTTGGGAATCTTGTCAAAATTGATGAAATTATGAACACAGAAAAGTTGGTCATGGATCGGCCTCCCCAGAGCCCAGACCTCAATTGTATTGAAGCAGTGTGGGATCATCTTGAAAGAGAACAGAACAAAAGGCAGCCAACATCCAAAGAAGAGCTTTGAATGTCCTTCAAGAAGCCCGGACAACTGTTCCTGAAGACTACTTAAAGAAATTTCAAGAAAGCTGTCTAAGAGAGTTCAGGCTGCATTGAAGAATAAAGGTGGTCAAACCAAAGATTGACTTCAAAGCTCATTAGACCTGCACAAACTGTTCTACTGTATGTATCACGTGTTTGCATATGTTTCAATAAACTGCTGCACCTACTTCTCATTTTCCTTGCAACATATAAAAAAATGAGGGGTGACTCAAATCTTTTGCCCAGTGCAGTTGTAGTGTATAGATGGCACAGAGGATATGAGATTCATATTTAAATACTAGTCGGTAGTTCCCAAATACTCAAAGACAGTGAGCGTTATTAAGGTCAGTGTTTCATTTATTCCCAAACAAATACATTTCTTGGTACATTAAATTCAGTTTATGTGGGGATGGAAAAGTGGCTGCTTCTGTAGAAACACAGTGTACTCTCTGACTATGAAATGCTATTCATACAATGGTCCAGAACAGAAAGAAGTTGGTGACGCAGGCACTCTTTACTGTTTGAGCCTGCCTAATGAACAACAGGAGACACTCCTGAGACTTTACACAATGTCTTGATGTTAGTGCGGTGATGGATGCTGCACAACCACCTTGACAAAATTTCCCTCAGTCATCAGTCTGGAAGATTATATATGCTGCCTTTCTCCTCACCAGCTGTCTCTCAACACTTAAGAGGTCTTTATTTCAGCTAATCTCCTTATCATATTTGAATAAGCAACTGCTGACTGATTTGGCTTAATTAGCTTCCTGTTGCTGTAGGTGGCTCAAGTAAATCCTTCAAATCGGATGGCATCGTGATATGGAGGAGCTGATGAGTGAACACTGTACATCAGCAAACTGATCGAGCAACATAGTCCTTTTACTGAGAATTCACAGACATCAGTATAGACAGGATTCTTTATATTGACAAAATGTTAATGCCATGCAACCTTGCAAAGTGTTGCAATCCTTAATGCAGTAAGTTTTCCAGAAACAAGACAAAAGCCAACATTCCAAACAAAAGAAAGCATCCATTATATTCAAACAAACATAATGCAGCTGCTGTTGTTTTTAATGTTAGCAGAAAAAGAAAAAAACAGAGTATGTGGGGGGAAGAGGGGGTGAGGAGTTTATGTTTGCATAGCCATAAACTAAGGTAGGGACAGTAGGACACAGATATAAATGTATATCTACAGTTCTGACCCCAACATTGACCATCAGCCCGTCCGTCAGTCAGTATTTTATTAATAAAGTGGTGCAGTCCAAGAGGAAACCACGGCAGGGAACAGTTGTGGCTCAGTTTTTTAAGACTTTGGATCTTTGCTACATCTGGATAGAGTTTAACAGTCACTCTTGTGCCTCGTCAAAAACATTTTTAACTACATAAATAAGGTCCCCTGTTTGGCTGGACCTCACCCACGCATTCCCAGAAAATATATACTGTATGTAGTATCCTTTGGATGAAAACTAGAATAATGTTTATAATACTGCATACATTTGGGTAATGGTGTTATATCCAGGAAGTATTCACACAGAGTCAGTAAGGACAGGGAAGGGACAGAAAAAACACTTTACACAAGGGTAGGCGTCTCATAAAAAGGTGCAATCTGTAACAGTCAAAAGTGCTCTCCCTGCTGTGTAATGGTATAGTCGTGACTGTAACGTTGAAAAACTAAATCCTTAAAAAGGTGCAAACTCTGCACATATAAAACAAATCAGTTTATTAATATATTTTTGCAAGTGAGATATAGAAGAGTTCTTGTAGTTTGTCAGTAAATGCACTGTAATAATAAACTTAGAAAATGACAATTTACAGATTACACCTTGTGGAGTGGAACATTTTTTAAAGCAGCAAAAGATAACGTAATACTGTCTCAAAGAGGAGGAAAAAAAATAAAAGATCCAGTGACATCCATAGTTCTTTTTTCCTCACCAGAGACCTGCCAGTCACAGATCATGGTGCAAATATTGTAAAAATAAATACATAAATACATACATGGGTAATCCATCATTACATACATACACATATTGTATCATAAAATAAGAGAATTATAAGATAATTATAAAATTCATATGTACAAATGCATAGTCCATATGCGTCCAAGGAGAGGCTTAGCAATGAAGTTACATCGCTTCGTTTAGGGCTGTGTTTGGTGTTTTGTGTTTCAGCGTGTGTGTGTGTGTGTGTGTATGTGATGTGTGCTGTGGTGTGGTGTGGTGTGCATGGCACTTACTGTACAAAGAACACAGGCGCTACGCACCAGGTAGCTCTGTGCTGCTTCTTCTTGTCTCAACCTCTATAGTCAGTGCTTTATTAGTGGGTAAAAGTTCACAGATCAAAAGTTAAGAGGTACGTGTCCGGGTGTTTCCGAGGGCTCTACCACAGGTGTCCGGAAGAGCTGTGTGAGTGCGAATACGGATGAAATGAGCACAGTGCATCGTTTGGCTAGTAGCCTTACCCCGTCACCCTCTCCCTGACCCTGTCCAGACCCTGTGACGCCCCCACTCCTACCCCCGGCCCCAGCACCAGTTCCAGCTGTCTCAACAGCCCCAACAAACTCCCGATACAGACACACTATCTCTTTCAGCTTGTCCATGGCCTCCTGGCTGTCATTGTCCTCAACTTTGTGGACCAGATTTGTGTTATGGCACATGTCACAACCGGGGCAAGGGTTTGTTCGCAGGCAGGCTGCCGACAGCTGTACTAGGGCGCTAAAACTGTTGGATAAAGAACGTAGGGCTTCATCAGGCGCCCAGCCTACCCGTGTGGCCCGCTGACATCCAGATGCTAATCGTCGAGCTTCAGCCTGAAGAAGACTTCTCTCAGGCTCTGTCATGGTAGCAGGGGTCATCCTAGGACACTTTAGGCTTGGTGCTGGGGTAGTTCTGTCATCAGTTCCATTGTGATTCAGATCAGGCCCTACTTTTATGTTTGTGCTATCTTGCCTTGCATCTTGCATCATTTGTTGGCTTTGCTCAAATGCTCCTCTTTCTAAGACCAGAAGAAGCTGATCTATATCTTGACGCAGAGAAGCAAAGCCCCCCTTAAGTCCACCATAATTCTTGTTAGTTAGGGAACGAAAAGGACCACCAAGTGAGGTTGTGGGTGAAACTGGACATGAAACGAGAGGACTGAGTTCAGAAGAGGTGGTGGAGAAAGTAGACAGTGGGCGAGGGTTGTCCCTCAGCAGTGAAAGAATATTGGGCTTTAGTGAGGGTGTTGTTGGAGAAGGGGCAGGTGCCGGTTGGACAGGTTTGGGGCGTATGCGACGGGAGAACTCATAAACTGTGAGCTCATCATCAAAGCTAACGCCATCCTCAGTGTCTCCACTGAAACAGTTGGCATAGACAGTGCGGCATCCACATGCCTCCCGGTGTTGCTGCGGAGGGGTGCTGTCTGCTAGTGAGGAGGTTGGTGAGTCACCGCCAATCTCCATGCTGGACACACCACCCAACCCCACTGCTGAGTGAGACCGGGACTGAGGCTGCTCTGATGAAACGCTGCTGCTGTGTGCAATATTTTCTCTAAAACTCAGATCAGGGTGGGAGCCATTTGTGCCACTGGACATTTTCATGTGTGATGACAATTCTTGGGCCTCTTTGATTGTTGCTATGACAACCTCAGCACCATCATCTAAAATGGTCCCTTTGCTTTCTGATTTTGATGCCATACTCTCTGTGTCCTTGACAGGAGTTTTGTTTAAGTCTGATAAACCACTGGCTACAGACAAGCCAGATCCAAATCCAGATGTGTCTCCATTGATGGAGCTAGTGGATGGATAGTCCAGAGTTCCTAGAATCTCCTGGGAGCGAGTCATGTACCAAGGCAGGGCCTGAATCTTCCCTCGCAGGGCAGAGGCAGGTAGTCTGCCTCCTAGACTAGAGGAGCTTGTTCTCAAGTCAGATCCTGAACCAGATCTTCCAGGCTCTCTGCTTTCTAGCCCCCCTTTAGAATTGGTTGAGGTGAGGGAGGTGGTAAGTGTAAGAGGCGCATCTGTATTTTTGGGTGAAAGGCTCTCGTGGCTCAGGGAGACCCTTCTAGGTCCTGACTGGATGCTACCATTACGACTGCTCCAGGGGTGGATTCCATTTGGCGGACTGACGGCATCCTTAAAGATCCCTTTGTTTGGGTCAGTAGGAGAGACAGGAGAACTAGCAGGTAGCGATAAGGGGTGTAGATTGCTGGGTGAAGTGGGTTTGGGAGGCACTGGAGGGGGAATCGATAGCTTTGTTCCTGAATTTGAGCGAGGGATCGAGGGTACATTAGGTGGCCTCTTTGTTAGCAGGTCAGTTCCACTGCATTTTCCCTCAGCTTCAGGAATTTGCATTTTGGAAACAATACCTGCTCCGTTCTCTACATCTTTACTCTGTTTCAGGCTGTTTTCCTGTCTTTTTGTCTTTTCTTCATCTTGTGGCAATGATTGCTTGCTATATCGCACTGCTGTGATCAGGGATGACGACATAGGCAATCCACCTGATGTGACAGACTTGAACTCCATGGTGTCTGGCTCCATTTCAAGGAGTTCAGAAGACAAACGTCCAGAGGCATCCCCATTGCATTGGGCATATGATCGCCCATGCTGGGGGGACTTGGGAGGAATGATCTGAGGTTTGGGAGGCAGCTGGGGCTTCGGCGCCAATGGTGGTTTGACCTTAACATCGGGTTTATGTGATGGCTTTGGAGGACTGGCTTGCTGGTTGTTCAGTTTATTTGAGGGGCCTTTAAGTAGCTCTGCTTCCCTCTTGGTTTTATAGGATTGGCTTTTACTGGCAAGTGGAGATGATGGCTCTTTCCCTGGGACAGCTGGAAGACCGTTCCAGGTTCCACTCAAACGATTAGCATTGCGTCTGTCAGCCAGCTCAGCATCTTTAAGTGAAAGAGATAAATTAAAAGAAAAGAACAGAAAGGGAGAGGTATTAATGAACTCATATAAACCTTCCCACAATGATTTTTGTCACAATGTTGTCACATGTCTGAAGTACTTCAAAAAATAAATGGACTGTCTTATCAAGCATGCTGTAAACAAACCTGATAGATCAGGAACTGGCGGAGTAAATCTCTCTTGTGCATCAAAAAACTCATCCTCAGAATCTGAGACATTGTCTTTGACTAAAAGAGCTGGTTTGGGATTGGGTGATGGTGTTAGAAACATACCGTCTTCATCCTTTGACAGGCGGTTCTCAGCCTGTCCTGCTTTGTGCCCAGGAATTGAACTTGTCCTTAGTGGGACTTTGGGAGGAATCTTTTTCTTTCTTTTAATGGGTGATCTTTGAAAGGGTATGCTGTCAATCATTCTCAAATCTCTCGAACTAGGAATCTTAGAAATACGTCTAAGTGTCTCAACTCCCCGCTCTTCATCCTCTTCATTGTCATCGTCATCGTCATCATCACTAGTAGCCTCAGGTGGGCTTGGTAGGAAATCAGCCTTGGAAAGGTCAGCAAAGCAGAGACAAGAGCTGTCATTCCCACGGTAATTGAGGTTGGTGGGTCTCAGAGGCCCTTGGTGGCGTTTTGGCTCCAGGAGGTAGGGGTGGTGAACGTCCAAGCTAGAAACATCCTCGCCTGTGTGCAGGCCGTAAAGGTGAGATCTAGATTTGGCAGAAGCACTGCTCTCCTCCAAGGCAGCGCTCAGGGAACCGCTGGACAAGCTGGAGAAGCTGCTGGTGACCCGCGGGTCAGTGTGATACCAGGTAGTCTCCAGGTTCATTTCTTCATCCATAACACTGAATTTACGCAGACCACTTCCTGTTGCTCCTCCTTCTTCTGGACTGTCATTTTCTTTACCTTCTGTTGTCACTATTATCTTCACTTCCTGTTTGCCTTTGAGCTCCTCTCTCTCTTTTCTTTCTTCCTCTCTCCTCTTCCCTTCCTCCTCTCTCCTCCTCTCTTCCCAGTCCTGACTTGCTGGGTCTGGGCGTTTGTAATTCTGAGAATCCATTGGGTCATCCTCATCTGTTGAGTCATCTGAGTCACTGCAGCAGCGAGATACATAACCTAATAAAACCCAGAAAATACACAAAAGCCAGACAGGCATTGCAAAGAGTGTGTTAGTGCATTCATAAAGGAGAATAATATTTAATTTATGATAGTAAAAAAAAATATGGCATCTTATCTTTTTTTTTTATCCGTATCCGTACTGGATGGTGACATAAATAAACATGTGAGGTGAAAAATGTCTATCAAAAGGCCAAAGCCAGAAAGTGATAGTTTTAAGTGAAACAGTTTTTGCTCACTTGATAGGGATTCATAGCACACGCCCTCTACTACGGCGAACCTCCCACACACACCTTCTTCAGCAGGAAACCGGTGCACCCTCACTTTTGGGCGCCCCAGACGGAAGACATTAACATTGGGATCCACAAGGAGTTTGCAGTAGCCTCCCAGCAGACACCCTAAGTCTTTGGCGGCCAGAGAGTCCATCAGTAAGGCAAATGGCTGAGAGGAGAAGGGTATTGCAGGAAAAAAGGTAAAGTAGTAGCGATTAAAGCCAAAGGGTAAGAGGGGAAAGGCGATGGAGTGGGAGAAAGAGGGAGAGACAGTCACCGTTGAGTCTGTGAATTAGCATTATATATATCTACCCTTAGGCTGTATATGGTTGTATATTGTATGTGTACTGAAGGAACAATGCTTGACCTATATTTAGTGTGATCTTGTGGTGGGAATATAGTGTTGTGAGTGAACATCTGTGTCACTGTATATATTTCTGAATAATAGAGCCTAGTAATTTGATTAATGTGTATACGCAACCTGAGGCTTCCTTACCTTCATGTCATGCAGTGAGATGCGCAGTAAGCTGACTTTGTCCGACTCTGTGAGCAGCTCCACTCGGCTGATGCTGCTGAACTCGACCAGGGTAGAGATCACGTTGAGCTTGTGGTTGATGACCTGACTCATCCCGTACTTGGCTCCCACAAGCAGTGTGACCAGCACTTCCCTGTCCTGAAGCTGGATGTAGATGGAAGAGAGAAAGTAAGCATTCCAGTCATTTGAATTGGTTGAAATTCATACGCTTTAGTGAATGCACCCACCAACCTACACAAAGCCCCTAGTGCTTACCATCATTGTGGCTGTGTAGGACCGTCCCCCATAAGAAATGAGCTCTCCCAGCTGAGTGAGGTAGGCCAACCGAGCCTGAGTGGCAGATATTACCTATAACACCACATGGATGTAGGTGTGGAAGAAGAGAGAAGAGATATAGTATGAGCAAAGCAGGCAAAAAAAAAACAAAGAGGAAGCATTACCCAAACCTGCCGTCGTCTATTCAGCATTTTAAATTACCCTCCTACTCACCATCTATCTTTCCTCCAACCTGGAGTCCTTCCATATATCACTTTAAACCTCAGGAAGATTAGCAGTCCTTATACATCTCAGCTAAAAAATAGCCCAAAGTCACTGCTGAACTGTCACTATCTGTCTCTTTACGCCTCTCACATCTTCCTTCCACTCATCCATCAATCTGCATTTACCTTCTGGCGTGGCTCTAGCAGGGCCTGGATCTTTTTGAGGTGGTAGCTGATGGCTTTCCTCAGGTCCTTCTCCCTCATGTTGCCCAGCAGCGTAGGAGAGATGAAGCTGTCCAGGCCAAACTCCTTTCTGTCAATGCCACATGTGCAGAGGCATGAAAGTACTCAATGAATAAAATGTTACAAAGAAATGAAATGGAAAGCGATGCCAGGGGGGAAATGGTTGTAATGTAAGGACAAAGAGCTACTTAGTCTCAGAACTTGAATTTATAGTTTTCACCAAGCTTAATTTGTTTTTAAAAAAAAAAAAATACCACTACGTGTTACTGAACAGTCACCAAGGAGGTGATCACTGAAAAATGGATGTGTTTTGCATTTCGAGACACTCAAGTAATGAGGCAAATACCCCGCACGCACAATCTAAACCTTTCCCATCGCATTAATAGATTAGGCATTTAGCGAGCTGCTTCATCCCAGACAAATCACAGTAATTGCAGCAGTGGAAAAATGTCAAACCCCTATTACTCAAAACCTATAATGAGGAGTGCAGCAATTACAGTGTCCTACAAGTGTGACCCCTAAATGGAAACACACACATATGACTCACGTAATACTCTTGACAGAGGTCCTGGTCTGTCCACAACTATCTAGTCTCTCATGCATGTGCAGGGCTGCCAGCCGGAGTGCAGTGTTACACTTCATCTCCACTGCGAAACGCTCCTGCAGCACATCTCCAACACTCTGCCAGCAGAAATAATCACAGTGTCAGTATTACATAATACAAACACACACCTTACAATGACCTGAATGGAATTATGTACCAACATATTCTGCATGTCAGACATCACAAAGCATACAACTTATGAGCATATTTGTAAGCATGACATAAGTGGCATTCCCCATCACTTTAGTGTGCAACAAGAGCACGTACAGGTAACATGTAACACTCTCAAGAATGAGTGTCATCAGAGCAAATATGCAACTGCTATGCACAGAAGGACTACAGAATGTGAACACGGTGTTACTATATAAGGCCAAAGTACAAAATCAAACTAGTTTTGTACCATTTGAAACTAATTTCATAAAGAAATAAGGAGCAGCTGCATGTTGGCTTCAAACATCCTCTAATTAGACATTCACAGTGTTTTTTATATTTTCGTAGAAGTTCAGATCGCACTGTGAACAAAGAATGGCAGTAATGGTGACAACAAATAAAGGAGCTTCCCTGACCTGTAAAAAGAAGTACTCAAAGGCAGACGGGTCATCCTGCAGCAGGTCTGCCGGGTCTCTGGGGATGAAACAAACCCTGAACAGACACCTGTAATCGTGGGAGTCTTTCTTTTGCACCACCTGGTGAAAAAGAGAAAAGATAGAGGTGGAAAATTGTACCATCTAAACTTCACGCACAGCTACAAGCTACATGTTTGCATGGATTTTTCCATAGTTTCCTTCACCCTCTGAATGAGCTCATCTTCATGCAGCAGCAGTAGTTTGGTGATGCTGTACTGTTGCTCTAGCACCAGTGCGAAGTACTCAATGGCCCGGATGGACAGTTTATCCTTCAAAGTCAGAACAATGTCCTGGAATGACAAAAAAACAACAGTTCACGCCTCTTAGACAAACATGTTTCACCCCATTCTGCTGAAGGCAAAGAGACAAATCTCATTACCTTTCTCAGATTTCCTTTGGCTGGGAAAACAAAGCAAAATACAAGAGCGCTGTACAAAATAATACTATGCTCATAAAGAAATCACACCATAACTTGTGATGCAGTTAATTACAAAATACTCCCACTTGGTCCTAATAAGCATCTTTCAGCTACATCCATCTGTGTGCTTGGTCTCATGACAGCTGTTAAGAAACCAATGAAGCGTTCCGTTGGCTCTTCAGAGAACAGTTGGATAATCATACAGTATTGTGCAAAAGCCCAGAGTCATCTTCAATTTCTTTATCATTTAAAAAGAAATGGAAATAGGTCTATCTGTTTATTAAAATCCATGAAAACATAAATGGAAATACAGTTTATAAAGGCAAAAACAGAATATGACACTGATACTGCCAATCAGCCGCTTCCTAAATGCTGTTGTAGGGTGGATCCAATTCTGTTGGTATTTTTCTCTGTTCATAATGCCATCAATTAAGATGAGAACAGGCTGAAATGTAGCCCCAAACAATGGCAGAGATCAGTGTATACACTCACTGCTGTAAAACTTTGAAAGACATTCAGAAAGCCTGGAAACTTTAAAAATTACAAGAAGGTCCTTGTAAGCAAAATATAATAATAAAAAAAAGGATGGCTCAAAACCTATGCACAGTCAGTGACGTGCAGTCAGGGGAGGCAGGGGAGGCCGTGCCTCACCTGTCATCACGGAAATATAAAATTTAAAAATAAATTAAATGATTATATTTATTCAGTGACTTGTATTTTAAAGTTCTCTTCCATTTAAGTTCACCGTTTTTAGTTTAGTTTCTTTCAAAATCGCTGAATTTTTGCATTTACTGTTCCAATACTAAGAAGAGATGGCGGTGAGGCACCAGCCCGGCGAGCCTCACCACGGATTGCGCAATGTGCCCAATTGGCCAATCCGTGGTGAGCCTCGGCATAGTCGTTGCCAGTGACTATGCAAACTGTGCTGCATGCTATGCAGTGAGACCATATTGCTGCCCCTCTGCATGTCGCTATTAAAATGTTTGAACACTTTTACTATATGAACTTAATTTCTATATTTTAGCTGGTGTATATAATACACAGTGTGTGTGTAACGTATTGTTGTGCTGATCAATCATAAAACTGCTGCTGAGACTAGGTGAAGCACGCAGTGCTCGTGCCTCATGGCAGGGGGCGCTGGTGATCCCAGCGACTCCTCGGCTGCAGAATAATAGAATTAGAC
>VOQJ01046291.1:0-12307 GCA_015052665.1 Apistogramma diplotaenia | reverse complement strand
AGCACATGTGCCGTATTAATTGTATCAGGTTGACGTTTATTTTCTTTATTCAAAAATTACAATTAAAATATAATGAAAAGTCATAAATGTTGTCTTTGGTGATTGTTTAATTTCCAAATATATTAACGTTTATATGTGAGTGGGTCGATGACGAACATTAGCTAAAAATACTTTGTAGAAGGGCACTTTCTGAAGTTCGCTCCATTCACTTGTATCAGCCTTACTGGCACATATGCCCTCACCAATATGGTGGACGCTGTTACGTATCGCAGCAGCGGGCCGCCCCGCTCGATGAGGCGTCTACGTATATATGTCTATGGGTTGGACTACCATAGAAAAGTGTCAGTGCAGATCACAGATCAGCCGTATTTGCAATAAATGAGCAATAGGTGCAGTTCAAACCATTACAGCAATCTCGGTCAGCAACACTGATCAGTGCTTTACAGTAAAAATCAAGCAGGAGCAGAATAGTTTGAACACTATACTCTGTGATGCTTTCCTCACATTAACTTAATGACTTTCTCTTCAAATATATTGCATATTGTTCATCTGCTCGGAATCTTTGTGCAATAAATTACTTTTTGTGAAGAGGAATAGAGGTTCTTGAATTACCTTCCTTTTGAAAGGAGTTTTCAGTGTGCATAAATAAGAGCTGAGCTGACTGTAGCAGACACCAGAAATACTCTAAGAGGCGTAGCACCTAATTTAGCAACTAAGAAACTGGAGAGCAAAAGCTAAAATCCAGAAAGAGGAATTCAGCAACCTCAAGCGGACCTTTGGCACAGTGATATTTTATCATTGAGGCTACTCCATGACAAACACGCCTTTTTTTGTAATAAGGCGTCACTAAAAGAGAGAACTGAACCAAGGAAGTCGCGAGCTGTCATCTCCGGTTTTGAAGTGAATTTGTTATGCGCAAAGTGATGCTCGGCTTTTAAAATAGATTTAATAGAATATGAATACCCTCTTTACATGCTTAAAAGTTTCGTTAAGGGCTATTAGGTTGAGATTCATCACTATTATGATGCCACGCTGTGGGATGTGATTTTTCCCATCACAAGTGCACAGGATGTGTGCCCAAACACTAAAATACTGCTGTGCTTCAAAAGTCATGGCTTCGAGTCGTTATAATGCAGCGCTCACCTGACCAGTTAGTGTCTCTTAATAAGACTGCATCCAAAACGATCTCCATGTGACAAGGCGGCATTATGCTTTTGTCGCAGCGTTTCAGTTTTGTCTCCAACATCTGCGTCTCCTTGTGTAGCCGTAATGTTGTTGCACCGCTATGCCTGTTTTTGCTGATAGATTGTGCTTTCGAGCTGCTGAGCAGACTCTTTTAAGGCAACAAGGTCAGCCCATTAGCCAGTGCTACAGAGTGATGTTGAATGCGGGGATTATTGGGTGAGACTTTGCAGGCTGTGCACACTCATTGCAAAGTGAGTTTAGCTGAAGGGGGCTCCATGCAGATAAGAGCAGTTTTGATACACCAGAGTATAATAATGAGCTCCTGAGAAAATCGTGTTTGGCATGAGCTAAATCTTGATAACACTAAAATGTACTTTAGTTTTGTTCTTTTTTTTTTTTTCTTTTTTTTTCCTTTTGTTATGAGTCGAGCCTGCTTTTTGTTTAGCTGTTCATTGAGTGCTTAAATTTAATTATAACATTTCCTGTGGAGAAGCAAATGTTTGCCCTGGTTTTGTGTGTAGAGTTTTTCAGATTTTCAGAGCACTGTTCATTGTTTTATAATTGTCTTCGTAATTGATTTTTGGGGGCATGTGAGGTTGAATTCCAGTAAAAGTAAAGCTGCTCTGCCTGACTCCTGCACAGTCTGTGTACTTCTGAGTGCACACATGTGCCTATATATCTATTTATATTTGAGTTGGTGCACATCTTCTTCCCAAACTGTGCTCCCCTGAATGTGTTGTCCTTCTGTGACACTGTGTCATTCCACTTGAACGCCTGATGGGTCTGTCTCTCCAGGCGGTATGACGTCTTTCTCCCCATGAGGGCTTTTAGCGTGTGTTTGGCGTGTGTGTGTGTGTGTGTTTGGTGCGCGTGTGTGTGTGCGCACGTCGGCGTGTTATTTTGCTGTGCTTCCTTAACTGTGAGTATGACACACCCAGCTGTACCTCCTGGCACATAGTGTATGTATAGTACACACAAACATATTTGTGTGTCTTTGTGAGGACTCTTAGAACCCGACATCACTGTGTTAGTGTTTTCTTTCCCCCAGGATCATCAGTGGAACCTACCAGTTATGTTTTTATGATGTAACAGCTTTCCAGTTATTTTTAGGAATTTTTTTGTATTTTTTTTTAAATAATGTTTAAAATAAACAAAACATTCCCATTTTGCCAAGCATTTCACTAGTCTTTCTGGACTTATCATTTCCTTGTTTTATCACTGCCGGTTTTATTAACTTGGGCTACTATTAATATTTATTTTTATTGTAGAATAGACAAGCACCCCTTTTAACTGCCCTGTTCTTTTCCCATAACTTATTATAGTTATCAGACATACAATTGTATAATTCCACTAAGTATAAGATTAATAATTCCACATTTAATTTTAAATACAGAATAAAAGTCTGTGTTGTGGCTAAAAATCTTGTGTATGATCCATAGACTGTGTAAAAAAAATATGCATAACTTTATGGTCTAAACAAGGTGAAGCTGACACAGATGTGGCTGCATTCTTTTTAATGGCCACCAGGGGAGCAATGCCAGTAGTTGTAAAAAGACAGAGCTTTATGGAAGTCTATGGGAAAACCAAAACACTTTTGCTGATGAATTTATGGTCTCAGTAACTAATTTCCAGACATTCTGACCACCACTGAATTCCATTTAGTACATTTTGGTCATTTCACAAAGGAGAGTTATCCTGGATGTTCTGGCTCGCCAGCAACTTGTGACAATGAGTTTTTAGCCGATGGGTAGTTTCATAGTCAGAGAGCTATGCCTCGCATGTCACATCCAGTTTAAAAAGACAAAGATGTCGGTGGCAAAAATGCTCATCTTGAAGTGATATACAGGAGCTCCTCGGGTTACGAAGACTGAAAAAAACTTTGCGTTCTAAACAGATTTTCGGTATAAGTCGGAACATACGCACTTATCTTATCATAACACAGTACTCAACTGGGGTGACGCCGTCTTCCTCGGTCTACAGCCACGTCACTTCCACTGCACACACCAACTAGTTCCCGCACACGAAGTTTGCGTTTACGACGTTTACGACGCAAAACCACTTAAGTCGAAACAAGGCTTTATATAGTATATGGGAGATGTGCCATAACCACGAAACATCGTAACTCGGGACTGACGTAACCCGAGGACCCCCTGTAATTGGATTTCACAAATGGGTGAGATCACAGAATAGAATTTTTAAAATTCTTCTCCTCACATACGAGGTCTTGAATAATCAGTTTCCATCTTGTCTTAAAGACCTCATACTGTAGTACCGTATTACCCCAGTAGAGCACTTCGCTCTCAGACTGCTGGCTTACTTGTGGTTGCTAGGATACTTAAGAGTAGAATGGGAGGCAGAGCCTTCAGCTTTCAGGCCCCTCTTCTGTGGAACCAGCTCCCAGTTTGGATTCGGGAGACCTCTCTACTTTTAATATTAGGCTTAAAACTTTACTTTTTGATAAATCATATGGACCCAGGTGACCCTGAACCATCCCTTAGTCCTAGGCTGCTGGGGGGTTCCCATGATGCACTGAGTGTTTCTTTTTATTCACCTCTTTTTACTCTGTTTATACCGTATTGTGCATTTATTCATTATTTATTGTTAATCTCTGGCTCTCTTCCACAGCATGTCTTTTGCCCTGTCTCTCCCTCCTCAGACCCAACCGGTCGCAGCAGATGACTGCCCCTCCCTGAGCCTGGTTCTGCTAGAGGTTTCTTCCTGTTAAAAGGGAGTTTTTCCTTCCCACTGTCGCCAAGTGTTTGCTCATAGGGGGTCGATTTAATTGTTGGGTTTACTCTGTAATTATTGTAGGGTCTTTACCTTACAATAAAAAGCACCTTGAGGCGACTGTTGGTTGTGATTTGGCGCTGTATAAATAAAATTTAATTGAATCACAGTAGCCACCTCCATATTTTATACCATCTAGGATCTGAGCTTTTCATCTATTACAACCTCAACAGTTATTGAGGAGACTTTGAGTTGCCAGTCCATGACATCACAACAACGTGATTGGTCAGCTGCTGTAATGGCCCTGGATAAGAGATACCTAGTCAGGTAGCCACTTTGATGCAACCCCCGTTGGCCCCTTATGCAAACCATTACCAACTCTCAAAACTGCCCTTTGAAGCTGAGATCTCATGCCATCAGTACTATGGGGAAATGCCATCTCCACTTGTCCTCACTAACACAGGACATGCACATGAACACACTGCCATATGAATCAGAACTAACTGCGGTCTTTGGGCAGCAGGATGCACTTGGCCAATTAGCAGTAGATGAACTAACCACACTTCTCGTCTGACCACTGGTACACACGCATAAAGAGAGAGAGAAAGAAAAGGTTGCAAAACAGTAAAATTACTTCTAATCCAGGGTCTGTGATGAAAGTACTTTTAACTTCTCCCATGTGGGCCACAACAAGGATTTAACAACCTCTTTGACTGCTACTATATCGCACAGATTTACCTGCTGTTTCCTCTGCTGTAAAATGGCTTTCGGTTTCGTTCAGTGGTGTATGGTGCTGGTTGAAGAGCTGCACCACTGCGGGGGAGGAATGCACACTGCGATCACAACCTCCAATATGTCAAAAGTAATTAGGCTGTTCGGCGAGTATACCCTATTATGTGCAGAAAGGTGTGTGCTGTTAATTAGACTGATGAGGAGATACTCTAATAAGCCCAGCATAGACCATCAAACACATGTCTCGTTTTGTTCTGATTAGACTTCTTTTCTCATTTAAAACAGGGAATTCGCAAAGTGTGTTTGCTGATACACTGCAGTTTATTAAATGACTTTGTAAGTATGCTTATTGAAGTATTGATTAGTCTGCTCAAAGAAATTTAATAGGGAAATATTGTGGTGTGCAAAAGTTAATAAGAGCAATTTTCATCCTAAAATGCCAAATATTTGTGTTTGTGTGCTTTTCCTTGTCAGACTTTATAGCACATTAAATATATTTTGGTTCTGGGCTGCTGATGGACAAAACAAGCAGTCATTTAATGAATTACTCACAACAAAGTCAGCTGATTAATTGGTAACAAAACATTTTATAGATTTACCCATTTTGTGACTGTTGTGACATAAATATAAAATAATTTTTCAGTTTCTATTTTGCATGCATGCATGCTTGCTCCCAGCACTGTTTGTAATGCTTTACCTGTGAGCAGGATGAAATGGCATAAAATGATGAATCACAGGGGGCCCACGGGTGTTTCTGGGTGCGATAGTACAATCAGTTTTCAATAAATGCATTTGCCAATAGAGTCTGCACATAGAATGCTGAAATTCCCAGCGAGTATGCCTCTAAAACCTCGCTGTAAAGCAAAAACATGGCGGTAATAAGGTGCCAGTGAAGTGCCACTGTAAAGCAAAGTCTTGAATAAAGTCTCTTCTTGCAAGACTTTGCTGGAAGGTAGAGCTCGTAAGACTACATGAGCCGTTCCAACATCTCTTCTGTCATCATTGTGGATTTGTCTTATTGTAGATTCTTCTTCTTCTTAGCCTCCCCCTCCCCTCGCCCCCTGAACTTCAAAGTCAGGTAAAATATGCGTGGCGGAAATAAACCGGGTCTTCGTTCTCCTGCAGATCACTTTTTGAAAATCGTTGTTGACAACGTGCCACTAAACGCACTGAAGCTACAAATTAGACAGTGACACTTGTCATCGTTTAAATAAGCTTTGGTCCAAGAATTTGATAGTCGGCTACATTTTTGCGTGACAAGCGTTTCATTTTCCAAAACGACCTCCTCTCCCGGGGGAGAGCTGAAAAAGTGGTTTCTGCTGTAATTAGGCTATCTCGCTGACAAAAAAAAAAGAAGAGTAGAGCAGGCGAGGGATGAAAGATGGAGAGGTTGAGTGCAGGAGAGGATGAAGGTGAAGAAAGTGTGAGGAGGAGAGCAGATAATGAGAGGCAGAGTGACAGCATGAAAGAGTGCAGGAGGAAGAGAGCATGTCAAGAATCAAGTGTGTGTGTGTGTGTGGGGGGGGTGTTTGCCTGTGGACGCCTCACGGTGTGATGTCGCTGAATCTTCTCACCATGTTTTATTACAGAGGGCTCGGTGTTGGGGTCGGCGTTGTCAGTGTGCCAACTAACTTATGTTGGCTCGAGCGTCTCGCCGTGTCCGCTCGCTCCGTTGTGTCACAGTTAATTTTGCACACAGTAGCTCAGATCAGCCACAAGTGCCACAGAAGACATAAGAAACCCACTTACCTACATAATGATGGGGGAGGGGTAAGTTTGTGGTACTGGTGGAGGTGGTGGTGGTGGGGGGGGTCTCTGTTGTTCAGAGGCAGTTATTTTTGCCTCACATTTCCATTCCCCCTGACAGCTGAGAGCAACACGAAGCTCCTTTGGTGATTTGAATAACTCTGTCCCCAATTTGCTGTGTTCGTGGTCAAGTATATTTCCTGCAACAAGCATTGGTGACTGGGAAAGTGGAGTAGCATACAGATTTCTAAGCATTCCATTAGACTGCCTCTTTATGCAGAGGCCAATTAGTTATCAATTTTAAGAGGCCTTTTTTTTTTAATCCTGTATTTTTCTTTATTGTTTGTGTTGCTTTCTATTTACTGTATTGCAGTACCATTACTCATCGACATGCTAAATTTTTAATGAAATGTCTGCCATTCTCCAATTTCACAGCTTGCCAGGCGTTGTGTTCACGCAGCAGGGCAATACATAAACTAATGCTTAGAGCTGCTCACATAGCCATTTTTCACCATTAACACGGCAGGATCTATAGCATGAAGATGTATTATGACATGTTTAACAGTGAGCGTCGCCATCTGGGTTTTTAAAATTTTTTTTTTTTTTTGCTGTCACGTACAGTAGCTTTGCCGTCGACTCCTCGTGTGGTGTAATTCTTAGGTTTCCTTTGTTGCGCTGTGAGACAGTACAATCAGCTTTGTGAAGTGCGTTACAGTGTCACTGCGTTGCCCAGCTGTGATTTAATCTGCGTGTTGGAGGGGAGAAAAATGTGAGGTTACAGCTGATGATTCATTTTCAGTGGGACATATGAAGTCATTAGTAACATCCAGATCAGCTGAACCCTACTTCCATGCATTCAGCAAGTCGAGTCATTTATTTAATTGCTCTCCCCACTGCTGACTTATTACACCAGCATGCAATTATTATTTAATGCCTGCTAGCTGCCAGTTTGGGGCTGTAACATGTTAAATTAATGCAATTATTTGTTTCTAAAAAGGAATTACAGTTTAAATCACCAGATATGCATACAACAATCTGTATTTTTTTTTCTTTTGCAGGAAATTTAATCTTTGGCAAATCAAAGTATGACCGCACTGATGCAAAAGGCATATGAAAGTCTGGCAGTGGTCCTGCTTGATTTGCATCAGTGTTCTTAATGACCTTTTCTGTACAGCACAGTACACCCACAAATGTGAAGTAAATAGCTTCCGTGGTACACCTGTCTTTGGTGTTGCTGAATATTGTAGACCTGTCAATCACAAGATTTTTATTTAGCACTAGCTTCTATAACAAACTACACACACGTGTCTGGATTTTCAATCAAGTGGAAGTTGTTAAAGGCCAAAAAGAAATAGCATTGAATAATTGTACAAAAGACCATCTCCAGTGCTACATTTAAAAAAATATATTAGCAAATTATCCAATTTCAGATTTTAAGGTTCTCAAAGTCCATCGAGGCAGGTCTTGTCACCTTTTCATCTCAGCAACAGTTTGGGCACTTTTGTCAGGCAGTTATTGATTCAGATAGCAGATAATTGCATCAGAGAAACAACACAACTGGACATGGTTCCCATCTCTGCTGTTAGTTTTAGGTAATCCTGGGGTGTGTTTTGTTTTGTTAAATAAAGATTTCTGCCCAGGATTCGTTAAATGACTGAGGCTTTCTGTTTATATTTGCTAACTGTCCCAAATAACCTTCTGCTAACAGTTCCAGCTGCTCCGTTTGCTTCATTGGGTTGAAATGGTTAACTCTGAAAATTCAGTCTCCAACTGGAAAAATCAACGAACACAGAAGTCCAATTTCCCACTCAGAAACGTGGGAATGGTTTCATTCTCAGTAACAGTTACATTATGTGTTATCCGTCTGCTACGTCAGTCAAATCTTTCTTCTGTCATTCTTGACTTGATGAAGCTTTAGACGGTGGCCAGCAACCATCGCTGTAATCCTAAATGTGAAAAATTAGATATGCTACTTTATTCTGTCATAGATTTACATTTCCTCATACTGTTTAGCTAAATAATGCAGTATAGGATAAAGTCATTTGTGTAGATAATGAACACTGAATAATGAGGGTGTGTTCTTCCCTGGCACTGCCTAATGTGATTAGGAGGAATATCTGCTTTGAACATAACTGTTTTCTGTTATGCAGAGGTTAGAATACAACCTGGATTAACTGGATTACCTTCATCATTATGTCCTTTCATTGTTGTTGTGTTCATACTAGATTACCATACCCAGCGGTCTGGTTTGTTTGTGCCTCTTTATCTCTTTATCATAGGTGCACAGAACAGACAGAGAATCACGGCTGAATTTGTTAAAAGTAGGGCTTTATGAATATGAATGGCACATATCACAAAGCAGTGCTAAAGTTGGTGTCTGAGCTGACTATTAATTAAATCCATACCTGTCCTTGTGGTGCAGCTTCCTCTTTTCAGCTCTTTCTCCCTGTGTGTCTTTCTCTTTTTGTCTGACAGAGACAGTGATGGATACAAGGACGGCGACAGCTGAGCTTGGCTGGATATCGTTCCCTGCCAATGGAGTAAGAACAATGTGCAAAGGTGTACTGTGTGTGTGTGTGTGTGTGTTGTGAACGTGCGTGCACCCTTGGGAAAAACAGTTTGAGTACACTTTACAGTGGTCCATTAATGAGTCTGTCAAATTCCTAATTACAGTAGCAAGGTGACACCAATTAACCAGCACTGATGTGAATAGAATGGATTCCAAAAGATCAGTGAGGTGCAGCATGTCAGCGTCCTCACAGCTGAACAGAATAGAGTGCAATAGACTGGGTTTTTCCATCCTATTTCTTGAGCTCCGTGGCCTTTTGAATCCTGGCTTGGCAACTAGCCGGTCACAGTGGTCTGCTGTGTGCGTTTTGAGGTGAATGGCTCTAATTGTGATGAATGGTTGCACCCATGTAGCACAGAACAAGGTAGAGGAGAGGAAAAAGAGAGGGAGACAAAATGGGAGGGATGGAGGGATGAAGTTTAATTTGTGTCAGGTCTTGGTAAACCCATTCATCATTTTAGCCTCTCATCACCCCTCTCCCTCTGCTTCCTCCCCTCTCCCACTGCCTGCCCCTTCTTCTCTCACACACACATTTCCCTAGTGGGAGGAGGTGAGCGGTTATGATGAGAACCTCAACACCATCAGGACGTACCAGGTGTGTAACGTGTTCGAGCCCAGCCAGAACAACTGGCTCCTTACCACTTACATCGACAGGAGGGCAGCGCAGCGCATCTACGTGGAGATTCGCTTCACTGTTCGCGACTGTGCCTCCATACCCAGCGTCCTGGGTTCCTGCAAAGAGACGTTCAACCTCTACTACCTAGAGACTGACAGGACCGTATCAGAAGGCATCAAAGGGGTCGAGTACTGGGCCAATGCTCCCTTTCTAAAGGTAAATGCTCAGAAAGTAGAACCTTTGGAAAAAAAAAGGGGGGGAAGTGTGTGTGTGGAGCCACTGATTCTGGGACTCTTGTTTATAGCATTTCAAAAGTAACATTTTTTTGAATCACTTTAATTTTACTCATCACTGATACATTAGTACTTATTGGGTCATGTAAAATGGGCCTTGGTACCCATGAGCCACATACTATAATTTTCTATTGTCAATAGTACAAATAAAGTAGGGGAATAATTATTTGATGCCCTGCTAAATTTGTAAGCTTGTTCACTTCTGAAGAAATGAACAGTCTCTAATTTTAATGGCAGTTTCATTTTAATGGAGACAGAATCTTAGCCAAAAATCCAGAAAAAAACAATGCATAAAAGTGATGAATGGATTTGCATGTCGAGCGAAGTAAGAATTCGATCCACAAGCAAAACATGACTTACATGTAGTACGTGGTGGAGAAACCAGCTGGTCACCAGGTTTGCTCACATCTCAGCAGGGATTCCAGCCCACTCCTCTTTACAGCAGCACTCTAAATCATTTAGTTTTCTTGGCTGCTGCTTGCCAACTCAAAACTTAAGCTCCTTCCACAGATTTTCTGTAGGATTGAGACTGGCTAGGACACTCGATGACCTTAATGTGCTTCTTCTTTATCCACTCTGTTGTTGCGTTGATTGCATTGTTTTGGGTCACACTCGTGCTGGAAGACATGATCCATCTTCAGTGTCCCAGCTGAGGGAAGAGGAATTTCATCCAATATTTTATGGTACATGGCTATTGGTCCCTTTAATGTGGTGAAGTTGTCCTGCATCCTTATCAGAATAACAACCCCAAGGCAAACTGCCCATGGTGGTGGAGAGGCTGGAATGGAAGAGATGGATTCTGTGGGCAGGTGTCCTTTAAACACATAACGAATTGAGATCAGGAGTAGCTGTAATTGAGTGACTTTAATCTGTGTGTTACATGGACACAGAAATCCAGCTGGGTTGTAGGGGATCAGATGCCTATTTCTCTCAATGACAATGTAGTGTGCGATTTCTGGTTAATATTCTGTAATTCTCCATTAAAATGAAACTGTGTGTTTGTTTATAAATGAGCAAATTTCCAAATTCAGTAGGGGATAAAATGATTATTTACCCCACTTTGTAGGCTGAAAATCTGGCACCTTTTACAGATCTCCCCTTTCAATTTCATTGCCTCTTGTATATTGGACAGTTTTTCTATCACTCAGTGAGGAAGTGAACTACTGACATGTAGGCATATATGGCAAATAGGGCAGGGTGTGAGCAGAAATTGTGGTGGTGTCACTTTACAAAAAAAAAGAATTAAGAAAAAACATTCCTGCTTCTTCAGTGTGCTGTGATCTGACACACAATCACAAGATGGCACATCCAGTGCCTTGGGGCTTGGAGACCGTGGTCTCTTCAACCGCAAACTGCTTTATGTTAGCTGGAAACCGAGCTCTCATCACCACTTCTGATCCTCGACACGCAAGAGAAGTTGATGTTTGCTGTCAGCGCAAGTTTGAGGCCTGCGGTGAAATAGCAGGGGCGCAGTGCAAGTGGTCCTAATGGGACTTCCAGGGTATGATCTGAAAATAACAGCTGTGCTGTGAGGACGAGAAGACGTTTGGCGAGCTTTAAATCAGTGTTCTTTTTGTTATGTTCCAAGTCTTTGATTGCACCTTAGTTATGTCAGTGCAAAAGAATGAAGTCCAAACATTGCACTCGTCCAAAATAGATCAGTAATTAAGTGAGATTGCAACCAAAGCTAAAGTATTCACAAATTGTTCTGTAGCCTGAAGCCCTAATCTCCACTAGCTGTTGGAATTTAACACCTATTGGCTGCATGTGTTTGTGCTTGTTGGGATTCATAAGCCATCTCTCTACTTAAATGTCATGCTCATGCTCTCATGCATTTGTAATTTTACAAAGCATTTAATTTTGCCTGGCCGTTATGGACGGTTATCAGGGCAAAAGATACAATAATAGCATTTTGTGGAATTTGGTCATTAGCATATTAATCTTATAGGCAGCTAATCTCACTTATTAATAAAGGGAGAATAAAGAGCAGTTATACCTACAAAACCATCTGTTCAGTTTGTCTTCTTTCTCCTTTCTTCTTTTCTCTCCGTCAGGTCGACACCATAGCAGCAGACGAGAGTTTCTCCCAGGTGGATTTTGGGGGCAGGCTAATGAAAGTGAACACAGAAGTGAGGAGTTTTGGGCCACTGTCTAAAGGCAAAGGTTTCCACTTGGCTTTCCAGGATCTAGGAGCTTGCATGTCGCTTCTGGCCGTCAGGGTATTCTACAAGAAATGCCCCAGCATAGTGCAGAACTTTGCTTTCTTCCCAGAGGTACAGTAGGAACCAGAGCTAATTGAAAAAGTGATGGTTTTTCTGAGACCCTGGTGCAGCCATTGGCTGGATATTTAAATAGTTTTTTTTTTTTTTTAATGATTCTTATTTTGCATAGACGCTGACCGGGGCAGAGGCCCCCTCATTAGTCATCGCCAGAGGAAGC
>VOQJ01046286.1:0-20550 GCA_015052665.1 Apistogramma diplotaenia | reverse complement strand
GAACTAATATTTAGTGTAAAAGTACTGAAGTAGTATATGAAGCTTTTTGGTTTCCCTTTGGTACTCAACTTCTAGTCCCAGTTCCACTGACCAAGGACATGAAGGTAAGCAGTCCATGTGAAGGCCAAAGGAGAGAATGCATTTACTGAAATGCAGTTGCAATACAAGTACCTTGTCTGACAACAAGCTATTGAATCATGGAGTGTACTTTGTTTTCCAAATGCCTGTGAGAAGCTCGTTGTTCGATGAGTTCTTTGCACTGGGCACAGTTACTCATGTCGCCGTCTTCTCTCTTCTGTAGGGAAACTGTTTGCCCAGAAGTCAGCGGCTTCTGTGTCATCGCAGAACATCACTCCAGCAGGAACAAGTGGTTTCAGCGCTCTTTCCTCCACACAAAGTTCCACCACTTCATCTCCCTCCTCCTCAAAGGGACCAAATTAAAATCGCTGGCTTTTAAATGTGTTCGGAGCATAACGATTACACAGTCCGCCGCGCCGTTCTTCTCTTGTCAAACAAGAACTGGATGAATTCCACGAACTCTGCTTCAACGCAGGAAGCTTTCTCTTACTTTAATAGGATAGTCTGTGGTCAAACAATGTTGGCATTACACTCACACTTGGTTTAATGCCATTTCACGTCCCAGTTTATCTAAGAGTGCCTGTAATTTTCTAATGTAGTAGATTTCTGGTATAAAGGGCTTCAGTTTTGTCTGGAAATATGTTTAGAGGGAAAAAAAGTTACGGCTCTTTGGGTGTCAGCTATGTTTGTAGTTTTCCATCAGTGGAGCAATGTGGTTGCCAAAGAGCAGCTAGTGAAGACCAAAAAGCCTTCGTTCAGTGTCATCGCTCCTGTTCCTCTTGGTAAACCTTTGGTTTACTCTGAGCAAAGGTTTGTATTTCTTTTGTAGCTGCTTTGATGGGGAAAATCAGTTTCCACAGAAACACTGCACCTCTTAAAGAATCGAATGGAATTTCATAGAGTGGACTCTATGAGTAGGTGGGTTTATTCATTTTTTGCTTTATTATTTATTCATTTGGCAAGGCCTCAAAAATGACAACGTTCAGTTCAAGTAAATCAAAGACATGAGAGCTGATGTTTCTGCAGGAATTATCGTGCAGAATTGAAGTGACACAACATTTACCTCAGTTGACGTCCCGTGTTGGTAAGTTTCTCAGGCTAGTTTCTTCTGGACTCAGGAATGTCCTCTGGACTCCTCTATGTATATCTTATCATATTGCTGTGTTATACTTGTGTAAATGCAGAGAATGTATCATTTCGGACCTTAAAGTGAACACTGAAACGGTGCTACCTCAGTCTTTAGGGAAATATGCAGCATGTGTTCATTTGCTGAAACTGTATATGGACAATCAAGTACACACGAAAAATGCCACTGTGAAATTAATACGGTTGACTTTCAGTTCTGTTGTTGGAGTAACATGTTTCTTGTAAATGTGGGGATGAGGAATAAAACAACTGTGTGCTGTACAAATAGGTGTTTTTGTGAATCTTGTTGACTTAAAATATATCTTCAGACTGTTGAGAGGCTAGTTTATGATTTCAAACTGCACGTAATATTTAAAATGTTTATGATCAATATGTGCAGATGACACAGTGAAAGAGGTGACTAAGTTTTTACGGTCTACCTTTCGGGCCTCACATCTTTGTTTTGGTTCTCGCTGCTCTCACGTCGTCGTTTTTGGCTGCAGCGGGCAGCTAATCCACCCCTATTAAAAGCTCTTAAACCCCACGATGCACTACCTGCTGAACGCCACACAGTGGGCAGATGTGACTGCGTGTAGCTGCTGAACACTGGAGCAATTAACAGCTTAAGAGCAGGACATGTGAATAAGCTGTCAACAGGCTCACTGTATCAACTGGATATCTATAGATGTCGCTCTCCACATACACCCAAATCACAAGTTATTATTCAATATTGGGAGGTGGGTGGGACTTCTGTGCTAATGGATAAAGCTGTGTGCCAGATGGCCAGAGGGGGGCAGCATTTATTCATCTACGGACAGAGTAATTCATGTTCAGGGGTGTTTTGCGCAAATAAACATGCACATCTCCAAGCTTTGACTTTTTTTTTCCAATATATTTAACTTCAAACCTGAACTTGGCAGTTTGCAAAGGAAAAGAATAATTTAAGCATAAATTTTATATATTTTTTTCAATCCCTGCATTTTGGCTTCTAATTGTGCATTGCCAAAGGATTGTGAAAAAACTCCTCAGATTTAAGTTTACTGTAATATTAAAATCTACACATCACATTGTGCATATAGAAAAGAACCTACAGACTGAATCAGACCTATCATGATAGTACCAATACTGCCGGAGAAAAAAGGAGCTCATGGGTCAAAGGAGCAGGGTAGGGGGAAGGGTTGCAGGATTTACTGTTTGGATAGTTACCCTATAGTGTAAATGCTGGATTTGCATCTGGAACACTGAAGAGGAAAGATGCTACAGCGGTATTATGAGATGGATATCTCCGCCCACAGTCTCCTCCCACCGGGCGGTGTGCAAGTCACTTTGCAAATGAGGTTATCACTGTCCTGGGCTGTAGACTGGAATATGTGATATGCAGAGAGTTTGGATTGACTTTCTCATTTTGAACAGAGAAATAGCTAAAGCTGCAGAGAACTTCTCAACTATCACTTCTGGAAGGAGCTGCATCCTGTGTGAAAAATGAAATCTGTGGACGTGTAATGACCCGACTGTTTGGGGGAGTTTAATTCTGAGCAACCAAGATGTTTTGATGGGGGTCAGTGAAAATCTTTTGTGCCTTTTTTACTTAGTGGTCCAAAATAATGTTGGTTTCTTTTGGTTTGGACTGAAACCCTAAATGCATTTTCACCACTCAAGCAAATGCTCTGCTTTGCTTGGACTTTTGGGATTCTACTTGTGGATTTCTTAAAATAGGCTCTGTTGCTGGCACCATGCCTTACCATGATGAGGAGTACCCGGGTCAGCCTCTCTGGCAGTCTGTGCTGCTTTTCTGCTGCAAGGGCATGATTGAGGGCATCATGGTTATTCTGTTCTTCTGGCTTCTGGTGCAGGTCCTTTTTACCAAACAGTTAGAAGGTACGGTATACGAGTCTAAAACAACAACCGCATTACCAGACAGACATGCTGATGAAACATCTCCCTGACAGATGTGATTTTGTTGCCTTTGTTCTGTTCGATGTTTCTTTCCTCTGTTACTGTGTTTTTGGTACATTTTGTGTTGCTTTGTGCTGGTAAATCTTCTGGATAATTACATGATTTTGACTGATTCAAACACAGAAACCTCTTTTAATAACAAATGAAAAGCTGTGAATTTTGCTACCCATCGTTTCCAATCATTTTAATAATGGTGTATTAATATTTTTTCATTGTATATATTGGCATGTCAGCATTTGATCACGAGTCAAAATACTACGGTAACTTTAGTATGTAATCCCGGCGTTGACCGGGGTGAATTACAATAAGCCTCTGCCTCCTGATCTCATTATCGTCTGTGATTTCTGCAGTTCATCTCCAGATTCTTCTTCTGGTTGGACTGGTCACCTTTTGTCTATCTTTGGTCCTGGGGTGTCTTCTGTGCTTGTGGAAAAGTGACATTTTTCGGGCAAAAGGCAAAGCTCCAGTGACATCAGCACCACCTCCTGCTGAACCCGTGACCTTAGCTCAGAGCCCACCTCCCCCAGCAGCAGCAGCAGCAGCAGCAGTATCCAAGCAGCAATTCCAGGAGCTGGATGAAGATGTGCTGGAGTATCCATCCACGTTCAGCAGCGCTGCTACTTCCGAGGGTGAATTTAGCTCTCTGGCATTTTCTAATCAAACTCAGCCTCCCTGTGATCAAAAAGACCCCCCAAAGTCGTACTTTTCCCTACGTCGCCTCAGCACGCCTCTGCTCACGTCACCCCTTTATGAACCCTTTGACATGAGTCATAGTTCACTGCCTTCATTTCCCAAACTGGGACTTCTGGCCAAAACACGTAAGGCTACGCAGAGACGCTGCACTGTGACTGGGGAACATATATCTTATAATGAGCACAGTAGACTCACCAGACCCAGCGCTGGCTCTCTTTCTGTGAAAGAAAAACCTATCCCATTGGCCCCACTAAGTTATGGCTCCAGTGCAAGCTGCCAACTTCCAGTATCACCAAAACCCTGCCTCCATTTCACTATGGCCTTCTCTCCAGAGCAACAAACCCTGACAGTCTCTGTCCTCAACCTCACTGGGACACTCCACAGCCTGGAAGATGTGTCTGTGCAAGGCAGCCTGCCACCTCTGCACGTCTTTCCCATACAAGCCTCTAGCCAGACCAGCTCCAGCTCTGAAGCCCACAGCCTGGTACTGCTTTTCATGGTGAGCTCTGTGGAGGAGCTCCAAAGATGTGTACTGAGAATATCTGTGAATGCACAGGAGCCAATGAGCCCCAGATGTGCAGCTCTGGGTGAACTGGAAGCCGAGTGTGCAGGAAGAGACTGGACACCACAGACAGCACTTCACCTAGCAAAAGAACTTAACCAAAGCGAATGGAAAATAAAAAAGGTAGTGAAGTTTATATATGTGTGAGCAGTTTAAATGTCTGTACTTGAAGGTGTAGCGAGATTGATTGATTAGGAACCCTTGGGGTACAAATCTGTCACTAGATCCCATTTAGTCATAATTTTAGCACTTTGAACAACCACAAAACGGAAGAAATATAAGAAAACTTTCTGTAGTTTTGTTTCTTTATTGCTGTGTGTGACAGAGCTAAAATTTCAAGTTGCATTTCCTGCTGATTAAGACTGCCCTTTTTGCTCTTTGGACTTTCGCCCTTTGACTGCAGAGTCTGACCTCTCAGGATGCACTGATGTGTAAGGGGCTTAGCTGTCCTCCACAGATCTTCATTTTGCTTCATTATCAGACTCTGTCCCACTGTGTTAAAGCCACGGTCCTCAGAGCTGATAATCTAGACAGCCTTGTTCCCACACCGATGGCAGCAGGTAAAACCAGAGTTTGGTGTCACTTAACCTTGACCACATGTGTATTTGATTGCAGAAATGCCATAAGGACATCATGCATAGATGCCTTATATAAGAGTGCGTGGGAAGAACTAACTTTTTTCTTTTGGGGGCAGAGGTAAAGTAATTCCCTATGTTTGCTTTTAATGTTTAAGGGATTAAATGATGTCTTACAGGACCAGAATGCATCAGGAGATCATCCCTTTTTTAATGACATTGTGGTTTAATCCTTCACTATTCACAATCCTCAGGAAAACGTTCCAATCTCCACTGCTACTCTTATCTGACAGGTCTAATCTTTGTTTGCGTTGGTCTGTCAAGGCATTATTTTTTTTTATAGCAAGCAAGCTCATCCTGCATGCAGATCCATGTGGTTTCATGATATCAGTTTCTTGTCCAATATGTCACATGAGCATGACTCACGAATGGATAATCTCATTACATTTCAGAACCTGAAAGCATTTGTTCATGAGTAAAACAGCATAGAGAACTTATACTTTATATATATGAGAGCAAATGTGGTGCAAATAGAATATGAATTCCAGCTAAATAATGTAAATTGTAAAATATCATCATTTGCTATATTCAGCATCTGAACAAAAAACAATCTGTTAGTGTTTATGAAAGTTATACGCAGAGTGTTTGTGTACTTATGTATAGATTATCAGGTGGTGATCAATCTGCATCACAAGGGAGCTTTGATCAGCAGCAGAGAGACTGAAGCAGGGTCCTGTACTGTGTGGAATACGTCTTTCCTGTTTGACCTGCCCCCAGGAGACATCAGTCAGCTCCCCCTCATGCTTGAATTCATAATAACACAGGTGAAGAGTGACTTTTTATTTCACGTTTATTTATCACGTGACATGACACGAACTCCTCTATTTATCCTGCACAGTAAATGCAACAGAATTCAACATCTCCTCTTTTTACCAATGCGACAGAATGCAGTCTTCTCAGAAGCTAAATCGGTTGGTCGAGTCTTCATTGGAGCAGAGGCTGCAGATGCCGGACGTGCTCACTGGAGGGACATGTGCAGCCGGAATGACGAGCAGGCACGCTGGCACACTGTTCAGCCCGAGGCTACAGCAAAATAAGACCACTAAATGACCCCTGGACCAGAGGAACTGCTGAGCTCGTTGAGCAACAACAGTGGGGTTAGACATGAAGTGAACACGGATGGAGCAAAGCCTGTGATCTAGTTCGAGACGCCTCACTCTCCTTCTTATATAAAGTATACTAAACGCAGTCTCCCAATCTGACAGTTTATTTCATCTCCAAAAATTCCCATTTCTGGCGTGCCGATGCAGTTGCTGCCCTGAGCTTCTACTGTTTCAGGCCCCCCACTACCCCAGTCAAAGCAGTTTTCTAAACATGTCCTCATTTCAGTGTATGATCCACCAAATTCTTCTATTCAAAGTGTAGAAAGATACTTTCAGAAAAAAACACAGTTTCTGTGAAGCAAAGCTCAAAATAAACTTTGTATTTCTGCAGTTGCAACTTTGCAGCCTTGTATCCTTTTGGTTTCTATCCCCAAAACATTTGAACACTGAAAACTGTCGTCTTTAAAATACTGAAGTGCTAAAATTCATTCTGCCATCAATTTTTACGAGTAAATATTCATTGTCATTTAACAGTTCTTTAAACATTTCTTTGAATAATCTTTCTGGCTGTAGAATCATTGAATTATATGAATATTACAATTTAAGTAAAAAAAAAAACCCAGCATACTAAAACAATATAAAATAACAGGCATAAAGCTGGCTGGAATTTTGCTAAATTTTGGAGTCTTCACAAATACATCATTTAACCTCTCCCTCCTCTTCATCGGGACTACAGATATCTACAAGTTCAGCCTGGAATACTCCATCAGGATAGAGGGGACGTGTCCATGTCCACTGTGGGTTAAAGTCATCTGAACTCTGAGATCTAGTTGAGAGCTCTTCTGCAGGGCTAAGATCCTGGATTGACCTCTTCATCCTTAAAGCTTGACAAAAAGAAAAAAAAATAAAGGGGAGTAATTAGAAGAAGGTTCAAAATTTCCAAACTTCAAATCAATCATAGCCTCTTGTGAGCACGTCCCTGTTTAGAATGAAGGCATCCAAAGGAAGACTTCAAACACAACACATCCACACACATTTCTACACTACTAATTTCACTGATTTGAGCGCAGTGTCACCTTGCAGCCGATAGTCATTTTTTGCCTTTAGACTGGTGATTTCTGCAGTCATAGGTGACATCTGATGGAAGAGAGGAACAGTTTCAGACCTCTGACTTCATAGTTGATCTTGCAGGTGTCCATCTGCCACATTACATGTTTTGTTTTTTTTATCTTAATCCTCTAAAAACATTTAAAAAGGAAGTCGAAGATCTTCATATGGAAACAATCTGTAACTCATTCCTATCCTTTCACGGTTGAGTCCACTGTGTTTCTAGTGAATGGTTAACTCCTTTGCTTCATATCCGATTATTTACAAAGTATAAGGAGACATATTTGAGATTATGGCTGACGTACCATTTAAGCAGCTATGCCGCCAGAATGACAGCCCTCCTCATGTTCTGGATGCTCTTTGATTAAAGTAGAAGCTCGGATTAATGTTCCCTGCACATATGTGCGTGTATATGTAATGAAAGTGAGGGCGGTTCTTAATTTCACAATATAATCTGTGTGCCACGATAATGCCACTAATGATATTAAGTTGAATCAGCTGCAGATGTTATATGTTTATGATTTATAAAGCATCCCAACATGCACAGAAGAAAATATAGATGGTCCTTTAAGTGGAGTGTTTATTTCTCTTAGTTGGATTTTATGGATTTTTCAGCTTGATATTGCTTTCTGCAGTTTAAGCATTTATAACCTCTGGTTGTCTTTGGTGGAGGAGGCTTTCCTCATCATGGGTCCCCTCTTCTGCCTCTCCCTCCTCCTCCACTGGACGATCGCTAATCTCCTCATCCTCCTCAAACACTGGCATCAAACCTGAGGCCTGCTGCCAGTTTCTCCTGTCTGCTGCAGCCTGAAAGAAAAATCAGAACAGAAACTGAAATATTTTATTTAGTTTTAGTGTACAATACTTACTGGTCAGGATCATCATGGCTTTTTCCTGTTTTAAATGGCGGAGGCTTCTTACCCTAACAGGTTTAAATGTGGGAGTCCAGTCTTGAGGTGAAGAGGCTCCGGTGCTGTTAGCCCTCTGTGCCTCCTTCCCCTCTCGTTCCTTAAATAAACTCTTTAACTACAGATACAATATAACATATTCATTTAATCAGGCTTGTTGTCATTTACAGCTGGTATGAAACACGTCTGGCTACACTGTATTTTCATGGCAGCCCAATGAAAATTTGCTGAGTTTTTTTCACTGACAAACACAAATTTAAACTTCCTGTGTAAACTATCAAAGTCTGTGCAAAATCCTAACGCTCCCTCCCAATTCTCATTAATAAATTTCAGTAAAAGGTCCACAAGCAGACAACAAACATTGGCACTCTGAAGCCACAATGCTAGCCTGGATTAAATAAATAAATTTAAAAAAAGGTGTGTTGAAACCATGCTGGCATTGCACACTACCTGCTCAGTGACCATTCTCCTTTGCTGCTCTGTGTCTAAATAAAGTGGACAGACAGTTTTGCCCCTCCGGCCGTTGACAGAGGGTTTTCCATCTTCGACCTGTGGACGAGGTGTGTCTCATTTGGTACATTTACAAACATCAGTGCCTTTGAAAACGTTCCATTCATGGACTTTACCGTGTAAGCCCTCAGAGTTTGAAGCCTCTGGCCTGGCAGCACTTGGGTCACCTTGTGTGGGCTTTCTGAAAACATGAGGAAACTGTTTGAGAGCACAGAAAGGAAAACCAGTGCACAGTCCTTGAAAGCCTCGTACCCTGTGAGTCAGGAGTTGACACATCTGTTGTAAGGCTTCCCTCATCTTGGCCATCTGCAGGAACCTTTTTCATGAGCTTTCATGCAGAGCAGATTCACAAGAAGGAGAGATAAATACACCCTCTGGGTCATTTTTGATTAAATGCATGTTGATTTATAGTATTATGAGGCTGTGGTGACACTACCTTGAGCTCCAGGGTGTGAATCTTTATTTCAGCCTCACTTCTTTCCATCTCTCTCAGCCTTTCTAGAGTCTTTAAAGCATGTTCTCTAAGACAGCAGGCATGGTTATCTGTTATACAATCATTTTCAGAGTCTACAACAATATATGTAAATTAAATGACATGCATGTAAGAAAATGTACTTTTCACTTAGTTCTTTCTCTCTTTCTGCAAGTTTTTGCTTCAGTCTTTGAACCTCACCGCTTTGGATGCTGACCTGACACAACAGACAGCTGTCAGGACTCCCATGTACACACATATTTACATGAAAACATCAGCTTCTCTTCACGGTCTTGAAAATGCACAGAGGTGGGGGAGGAATGTCTCGTTACCTCAAGGGATTTGTTTTGGCTGCTCTGGAAGTCTGATGGTGTCTCCCCTGACGAAGAGGATTCTGATAAGCTGATTTAAAAAAATCATGATGAAGAAGCAGTTCACAAAATTACATTTTGAGCACTTTGCTGACATTGCAATTTGAAATGGGAAATCTCATCAAAATCTACTTACCACGTCTCTGTCCCTTTGTCCTGAGTCTGCACCGTTTCACCTGCAAATACAACACCCCCTTGTGACAGAGAATTCAGTGACTCTTATCCTCTAAAGCTGGGTGACTATAAAATATCTGATCAGCATCCAGAATATTTTCACTTGGCACAGATCACTGAGAGGCATGATCACCTTTACCTTTGTCCTTATCGCTGTGAAGAAGTGCCTGGCTCCTGCTCCTTTCCAGCTCCACTTTATTTCTGGAGCTCCTCTTTAGTTCCTCTAACTCCTCTTGAGTAGACTGCAGGGTCAAAGCCACCTTTTGCCATTTCTCTGTCCAGTGTGAGGCCACGGCTTTTAGTTCCTCGATGGTCTGCACCCTCACCGTGTCTTGATTGCGATACTCTTCCTCCCACACCTGCAGCCTCTTCTCTTTCTCGAGCACCTTGCCCTCCAAATGCAGATGCTGATCCTGCAGTTTCTGGTTTTCTAATTTCAAGACTTGCACAGATTCTCTGGAGAAATAGTTTGAAGTTCCCAGTGAAGAGAACTGTACTATACAGCTTAGTCAAAAACAAAAGAATGTGTCTGATCTCCATCTCACCTGTGCTTACAACAGGTTTCCTGCATTTCTTTTAGTTCACCTTTAGATTCACTCTGCAGCTCCTCTTTTTCTCTAATCAGCTGAGCGCACCGTGCCTCCAGATCTGTGATCTGTTTGCTGTTTAGGATTTTCTCATCTCTTAGCTCCTGTACATCGTGTTGTGATATCTCCAGCTTCTGCTTGATCATTTCAAGTTCTCCTCTTAGTTTTTCATTTCCCTGGTGCAATTACAGAGCGGCAGTATTTTAATTAAGAACCCTCTTCCCAAATAAAAAATAGCCACTTAAAGCTTACAACCTCTCTGAGAGCCTCTGAGTCTTCCTGGTGCTGTTTGTTGTTGTGAGAATCTGCATTAGCCAAGTGGTCAAGCAACTCATGAGCCTCTGAACCATGTTGAGTCTTCTCCAGCTGCACCTCCAGGACTTGAGCCCTTTGGAGAAGCTCTGCCTTCTCCTACAGCACAACCAGAAACCAAGTCATAGTTATAAATCAGTCCACTCAAAAGTGGACTGAGGATTAAGCTCACATCATAGTTAAAGACAATACCCGGATCAGGCGATCTTTGTCAGAAAGAGTCTCAGTCAGTTTGTCCTTCATTTCTTTTATATTGTCCTCCAGCTTTAATACTTGAGTCGATAAGATTGCTTTTTCCTGAGTGGATGGGGCGAGAAAATGAAAGGTAATGTTTTAAGATGGAATTCAGAAATCTCTATTGTACAAAAAATGTACTCACGACAAGGCAAAACACCCCGACCAATACTGGACTCATGAAACTGATGACTGAGAGTTAATAGGTTAATATCCAGATTAACAGTGTAGATGTGTAGTGAAATACTGAACCCATGGCAAACTGACCAGGCAAGCCTGGCTGATCTTGTTGTTGGCTTCACTCAGCTGTGTCTGCAGTTCAGAATGATCCTGTTTAGTGTGGCTCAGCTTCTTGTTCATCTCCTCTATTTGACTCGACAGCGTCCTCTGTGCCTGAGCACCCAGAAACAGAACGCACACTAGTGGTGAAAATTACACACAAATCTGCAACAACATACTTGCTTTTCCTTATATTTTCAAAACAGCTTGTTGCTTTATGCTTTTATACCATCTGTAAAAAACATAAAAGCTTCATGTTTTTATGTCACATCTCAACACCTTCAAACATCAAACTCAGTCTAAATGGAGGGAACAATAAAATGTAAAAAAAACAGTCCTATTGGTGAGCCAAAACCAATAATGCATCATTTACAAGTGCAGATTTACATATGTTGTGCAGTTTGTCACAGTGTGAATCTGCTGTATTTCCAGGGAGAGAAAAGAGTGAGAGATAACTTCAATCACATTGAAAAAGATGTAAGAAACAGGACAGGAGAAGAAGAAGAGAGGCTCTATTTGAAGGTAAGAACTGCTCAGTGACATTTGATAAACTGGAAATCTAGAGCTCACCTGTAATGCCCTCATTTTTAAAATCAGATTTTGGGTCTGTACAAGTTTTTTTCAAATTGTGAAACTTTCTGTAAAACAAACTGAGGTAGATTAACGGTGTTATTCAAAGGTTGCATGAAAATACTCAGAAGTTCAGTCCAGGATAAATAGGTCAGTTTGCTGCACTGTGGTGAATTTACATGGTCAAGTTACATCAAGTGTTGCAAGGATGAGTTTGAATTTAAGCTGTTGATGTTTAACTTTGCTCAGTTCAGCCTTCATACCAAGTTTATACTGTCAAGTAAAGACAGTATAAACTGAGTGTTAGCGTAGGGGACAGAAATCAGCCAAGATAATGTGTGAAAAATCTGCTCATTGACTTCATCCATCCATTCTCTACCGCTTGTCCCGTTCGGGGTCGAGACAAAGTAAAAAAAGTTTGCATTCCAATGTCTGCTATTACTTTATTATTATGTTAATACCTGTATAGCACTAGGTTCAGTTCAGTTGACATCTATTTTATTATGTATACAAAATATCCAGATGTATATTTACTGTCACAGCCACTGCACTCACAAGATTTAGATGTGTATATAGCCAAGTTATCTCTGTAGTTTTATATTTTTATACTTTGTGTTTTTTATTCTTTGTTTTGGTTTTACTCATTTAAATGAAACGATTTCTGCTGTAACAACAGAAATTTCCCTCTGGGATCAATAAAGTATTTCTGATTCTGATTAGCTTTGCACAGCTGGTAGAAATTGTCTCCAAGGAGCTACATTTACCCTACAATCCACAAGGCCCAAAGGTTACTCTACACCCCCCAGTCCAAAGCTTGCAGAGGGTCAGACATGACATGATTTGGTGAAACAAGGTGGAGCTATAGAATATTTAGTGTGGAGGCAGTGGTGCTGTAGGTGGGCGCTTGCCTTGCAACCGGAGGATTGCTGGTTCGAGTCCCCATCTGAGCACATGCTGTCGTGTGTCCCTGGGCAAGACACTTAACCCCACGTTGCCTGTTTGTTGTGGTTGTGTGATTGGTGACGGTGGTGGTCAGAGGGGCCGTAGGCGCAAACGGGCAGCCACGCCTCTGTCAGACTGCCCCAGGGCAGCTGTGGCTACATTAGTAGCTTACCACCACCAGGTATGATTGTGGAGTGAATGAATAGTGCATAAAAAAATTGTAAAGCGTCTTTGAGTGTCTAGAAAAGCGCTATATAAGACTAATGCATTATTATTATTATAGTGTTGCGTTAGATTGTCATATTTTTAAATTCGCCTCTGTAGAAGTCTGAAGATGTTGGAGTGCCTTGTCACGTTCTTCTTCCAGTGTCCTTGCCTTTCCCTCAGCCTCTCTCAGGGCCTCTCTCAGCTTCAACAGTTCTGTGTCAACGTTCTGCTTCTCCTGGATTTTTTTTAAATAATGTTTTTTTTTAAGTAAAGTGGTGTTTAGCAAAGAGAAACAATGCAGTACAGTGGTGAAATCATCTGTCTGCTGAAGCCATTTATTTGACTCACGGGTAAGGCTGTGTTGAGCGAGCCTCGATCTCTCTCGGTTGGTTGAGCGATGCTTCCTCTGTCCAAAGCAGACCTCATTTGAGACAAATCCCTCTCCAGCTTTAAGACCCTTATGAGCAAATTTCACATGAGAAATTTTAGTCGCCCTAATCAAACTTTCTTTTGTAAATATTTTCCTGAACTTACTTTTCATTGAGCTCTCTACACTGTGTGCTCTTTTCAATTTCAGGTAATTCAGTTGACTCAGTCTCCTGCTCAAGGCCCCTCATCACTTCTGATAGCTGCTGTTGGACACATTATCACACAGTGGGACAAGCCAATTGTTCATCCAGAGCAGCAAACAATCCAACATAACCAAGGAGAATGGCAAATGCAAGATATTCAAAATCAAGTGTGGCATGTCATGCTTTTGGTCTTAGACATGTCGGTCTACTTGCCCTAAAATCACTCACCTTGTGCTTCATGCCAAGCATCTGTGGTGCAGATACATTATAGCTGAGCTGCATGTCTCTGGTCTTCAGTCGGTCCAGTTGAGACTCAAGTTGCTCATGAGCCTCCTGCAGCCAGTGCACTGTTTCTGTTTGTCTAAAGCTACTTCCACCCCGGGCAGCCCTTAAATCAGCCCCTGGTGACAATGTGGGATCCTCAAGCCCCAGATGGGACAATGATTGCCATTTCCTCAGACCTGGGTCATTTTGCCTGAAGCCACCAGCACTGCCAGATGTTCAGAAACACATAAATTAACCGTGAAATACAAAGTTGACTGAAAATTAATGTCTCTTTAAAATACTCCCCCAACCTTCTGCCGACTTTGGATAGAAAGCCTGATCCTGATACAGATGTCGTACCATGCCATGCTGATGTCTACAAAGTAAAAGACATTTTCTTTTAAGTAATTATCTTCTGATTACTCAAGTTTAGAAAAAATAAAATGATATCTTGATCTTACCTGGCCTGAAAAGTGAGACTTGGCGTCCCACATATCCAAGTCTGTGGGAGAAAATGGACTTAATCCCCTGAACATCCTGGAGTTTATTCCGATCCAAGTTAATGCTTCTCTCTGTTTGGGTGATGTTACACTCTACACGTCTGCCCACACGTCTGCCCAAGCATCAAGGACAGATTTTCACACAAAGATGGCAGCTCAATGTGTGTGGCTATTCATGGATCATGTGTCTTCCGTTGCTCACTTCATGACCATCATTTAGTTATTAGAGTGTGTTTATGAAATTTAGATAATTCAGTGGTATTTATTCTTCGTGTGTTTATTGCACCAGTCTCCATATCTAAATGCAGGTGTGGCAGGTCATCAACTGCAGAGAGTTCAGAATAGATGAGCATGCTGACACTTAAATTGGTTTCGGCAGTTACGCTAAATGACACTTTCTCTTACCTTGTTGCAGAAACCCTCTCCTGTGCACAGTCAGTCCCCACCTCCTCTGCTAGTTTCACACAGTTTTGACAACATGTTCAGCACACAGTCTTTGAAATGAGTATCCATGGTAGCCTCTGTAAACAAGACTCTGTTGGGTGAGTGTATCATGGTAAACACTCCTGGGATAGTCTCTGCATGATCTCACTGTGCCTGCTGACTTACTCGTTTGTTGACAGGAGTTGTGAGGAAAATCTCCCAAACAACCAGCGTCCGCTTTTCCTTAATTAATTATGTGTAAAAACAAATGATTGACTATTATTGCACTAAGCACAAAAAGGAAAACCAGTGCTTGCTATATATATTTTTTTTTCTGTTTTTAAACTCCATGAAGTAATATGATGATTAATCTTTAGACAATTCTATAAATCAGTGTGACATATTGAACATGAGTGGCAAAATCCTAATTTGTTTCTCTGCATTTGTGAGTCAGGCCACTATTCAGAAGCACTGGTGTGTTAATGAAATTTTCCCATCAGCAACAAATATTTAATGACTCCAGACATGAAGACATGAACATTATCTGGAAATTTCAACTTAATTCAAAATTCAAAGTTTAGTATCTTGAAATTTGGACTTACTCAGAAATAACTGGAAATTTTGAAACACTTAGTAAGTTGAAGGTTTAAGATAATAACCTGAAATTTAGAGATAGTAAGTTGAAATTTTGACTTAATTCTTTACTCTCTTTGTGTTTTCTTGCAGAGAAAAATAACGTCTGCAGATTTCCGGCGGCGTGTCTGGTAAAATTTGTTAAGCTTTAGCTCTTATTTTGAAATGGTGTGTCTTCCGGAAACAGGAAGTGGTAATAAACAGTAAAACGTTTGCTCCATTCAAAAAGCTAAGAAGCTAATACTTGAAGAAGAAATTGTTTTCTTATAAACATTTAATATCGCAGTTTATTGACTTGTATTGTTCAGAGGCATCTTCACCGTAACTCCGAAAAGGTAAACATTTTTTTCGTAAAAGGTTAGCACCATGGTACAAACTTAGCTCGATAGTAGGCCGAGGCTAAGCTAGTCACGACTCTCGGACGGTTCGTATTTCTGACGTCCCTCACAAAGTTAGCGAACAGAAAGTTTCTGGTGTCTACAAATCTTCTCTGAGAAGAATTGCTACATAAATATTCTTTTCTTTTTTTAATAACACGTGCTGCAGATATGGCCGCGGATTGGTTGGGTAGTTTGGTGTCAATTAACTGTGGGCCAACGCTGGGAGTCTACCAGGGAGAAGTGTCATCTGTGGACCAGTCCAGCCAAACCATCTCCTTAAGACAGCCTTTCCATAACGGAGTCAAGTGTCCCGTGCCAGAGGTCACATTCAGGTAAGTCTCTGCTACTAAATGTTTCCTCCTTGTCTGCTTTTTCTACATTTCAGATTAATTTACAGAGCCCGTTTATTTCTTGTTAAGATAATTTTGACTCTTATTTTTTTTACAGTGCCATTGACATAAAGGACCTAAAGATTTTAGATATTAGAAATGACAATACTAGGACTAGCTCTGCTGCATCTGCAAAGGTAACCAGTGCACCAGTTGCAGTCCCAAAGGGTGACCCCAGAAATGTGGAGAAACTAAACTCTCCACAGCACTGCTCGAAAAGTTATGGAGAACGGCATCTGGATATACCCGGGCAGCCTAAAGGATTTCGTCGAAGACATAACTCCTGTGCGTGCAATGTTGTTCAGTTCACTAAAAATGAAACAAAATATACATCTGTGGCAAAGTAGCTAACTGTATGTTTACTGTCCCAACAGGGTCATCAAGTAATCGAGGAGTCAATCAAGTGACACCAAAGAAGAATGGGGTTAAAAATGGCCAGATGAAGCACAGAGATGACGAGTGTTTTGGTGACAGTGTGGATGACTTCCTGGACACAGACTTTGATTTTGAGGGAAACCTGGCTCTTTTTGACAAAGCCGCAGTTTTCTCAGAGATTGACATATCAGAGCGTCGTAATGGTGCGAGGTCACGTGGCACGCCTCAAGAGCATACTCCTACACGGTACCGTCATGACGAGAACATCCTGGAGGCCAAACCTATTGTGTATAGACAGATTACTGTACCACAGCCTGGGGCTAAAGAATACTGCACTGGTAGGTTTTTCATATTGTTATGAATGAATGGAGTGGTAGTACAGGGAAATTAATTGAAGGTTTGTTGTTGTTTCCTTTGCTTTCCACAGACTCTGGACTTGTTGTACCAAGTATAACCTATGAACTGCACAAGCGCCTATTGTCTGTTGCTGAGCGCCATGGTCTCTCACTGGAGAGGAGACTTGAGATGACTGGAGTGTGTGCCAGTCAGATGGCACTTACATTACTAGGGGGGCCAAACAGGTAAGCAGTGATCTAAATAACTGTAGCAGAAATGACAAATGAGTCGGGTTGAGCTGAAGAGCGTGTCCAAAATTGTTCACTCGCCACTCTTCCCTATAAAAGTTCTATTTGGAGGCTAATATCATGAGCTTTCTGGCAAAATGAATGCCATTGGTGACATTATTGCTGCTCTTGCACCTGTTGGTATACAGTGCTTGGGTAATGGCACTTGTCATTTGTTAGGCATTTTGGAATACTTTGACTGCATTATATCTCATTGTACATGTTTATAATGACAATAAAGGCATTCCATTCTATACAGCATTTAATAGTGCTAACCATACACTCAAGGGCACAGCAAAATGGTGAACGCACTATTTAGTCCCCTTTATAGTGTGTAGTGAGTAATTTTTTTTTTTTTTAGACACCACTCATACTCTTTTTTTCTTTTTAATTTTGTCATTGCATTGCTGGTCTTTGTCTGTATTTTGGATAGTTTCTTAATGTTTGTTTTAGTTCCTTTTATTTCACACATGTTGTACTGATGAACCTGACCCAATTTGTTCTAGTAAAGTACTAAATGAAACCTGCTTTTTCTATTACTACTTCTCCCAGATTCACCCCCAAAAATCTACACCAGCATCCCACTGTGGCTCTGCTGTGTGGCCCTCATGTTCAGGGAGCTCAGGGGATCAGCTGCGGTCGCCACCTGGCCAATCACGAAGTGGAGGTCATCTTATTTCTGCCAAATTTTGTCAAAATGCATGACGCTGTGACAAGCGAGCTCACACTTTTCAACAAAACTGGTGGTAAACAGGTGTCCAGTATCAAAGGTGAGTTTGCTTTTTTGACTTGATCGATTTTCCCTTTTTTCCCCCTCCAACAGTCTTTGTGGCAAGTATATTTAAAAGGAAAAAAAATGCATGCAGTTGATTGCTCAATACTGTGGTGTTTTTCTTCCACAGACCTTCCACACACCCCTGTGGATCTAATCATTAACTGTCTGGACTGTCACGAGAACACATTCCTCATGGATCAGCCTTGGTACTGGGCAGCTGCAGACTGGGCAAATCAGAACAGAGCGCCAGTGCTAAGCTTAGACCCCCCTGCTAGTGGCCAGGGGCAGGCAGTCGAAGCCAAATGGTCCCTCTCCCTTTGCCTCCCACTCCCCCTAGCTGAAGGGGCTGGCAGGGTTTACCTGTGTGACATAGGAATTCCTCGCCAGGTGTTCCAGGAAGTGGCAATCAAATACCATTCTCCTTTTGGCTGCAAATTTGTCATCCCCTTGCACTCAGCATAACGGGTCAGGTGGTCAACAGGACAGATTAAAATCTCTTACGCTCCATGACCATTTGGGTTTGGGCGCCTTATATTCCAGAGTTTGATCTGTTTTTCCAGTTCATGTGTGAAATTTCAAACTCTGTATGATAACAGATCTTTTCCTCATACTGAAGGACCAGTGATGATGCATCTTACAGTAGTGTTGTAGGATTAAGTGCATGTAGATGGAGACAGAAAAAAAGATTTAAACATTTATGAAAAACACACCGTCGAAGGCTGTAGCAAACACTTTACATATGTTATTTGCTATCGTTAATTAATAATGTCAACCAGAGTGTCAAAGAATGCAGCACTGGACCCATTTGAGACAGGAAATACAGGAGAATATTACTGGTTTCATCAATCTGTTAAAGTGCCGGCATTTGTTAATAGGCCACTTTTATATTAAAGTTCCTCATGGCCTCATTCACACACACCCAACACAGTATCATGTGCATGATATCTGCAATATGTGCACAGCATTTGTGGCAAAGATCATTGTCAGCATTGTCTCAAAGTCTAACCACATGTTTGAACCCTTAGTTATCTGCTGTTGTCACAAACAGCATGGCCTCTGGTTGTCTTTCTGTGTGTGTGCGCTGCAGAGACAGCTTCTGCTCCGGCCCTCACACATAGTGATAGATCTTGTTTCTGAATTGCAAAAAGCTGAAAGTGTATTATAGAAAAATGTCTTAATCTTTTTCGAAAATACATGCAAAGTCAGTGACATAAAATATTATGTCACGCTTTTGCTGTTTAGGGCAGACGTGAGCTAAAAAGCGCACTACTACACAAGCGACGTGCAGCCATAGTCTTGTTCATGCCTGTCTGTTAACACGACTGCCTGCTTTCAAACTTGTGCCATGTTGAAAGTAATGTGTAAATGTTTGCTGGGCCAACCCATTTCGGTTGCTGTGTGGACGTTTTTCAGTTAGTGACTGGAGTGCTCGTTCATGCGTGAAGATGCTGACAGCTTAATGCCCGAAAGGTTCTTTAATGTTCAGATTTAAAGTGATTACGACAATCGCTGATTTCAAACAGAAAAGTTCTGAAAACTATTGCGGTCTAAGTTTGTTCCAAAGCCCTACAGTGAATGCACACAGATGCACCACAGTTTACATGCACAAACGGTTATTTTTTTTCACACACACATTGCAATCTGTTAGCTTACAGTCAAGGTTACACTGGTCTTTCCGTTACTACTGGCTTTGCCTGACGTACTTTGCCACACTCAGTTGCTATTATCTAATGCCTTAGTGGGAAATAAGTTTGGAATATTTTAAATGCTAAATATAATTGTTCAAAGGCTGCAGATTACAACTGTTTTCTTTCTTTGTGGTAAATTATAAGGGCTCTGAAAACAAGACATAGCATGTAAAATAAACGCGGTCTCAACTTTTCATGATAATTTAGGGAAAAATAAGTTTTATTGAATTTTGGTACAGTTGTATCAGATGAAGGGCTGTACTGTGGTTTGAAAGGCCCAACTAGAGTTTAGTTGTGTTAAGTCTATTTTTCTTACAGTGTTTGTTTTTCAGTCATTACTGTATTGCATAGAAAAAGTACTGATGCATGTTCTCTGAGTGAAAATCAGGTCTGTTAGTTTTTGGCAATGTTGCATTGCTGTTGCCTGTTGTAGCACAGATTGGATTCAAAAGCCAGCACTGTTTTACACAATCAAAAATGGTACAGGCTTGATGTCAGATTGATTGCGCAACTTGGGCATATTTTGCAGTTTGCGTGTTTCACGTGCAGGAGTGGGTAGAAGTGAGTGAAGCGGCAGACAAAGGGGACCCCAAAGTGACACGAATGTGAGTGAGACATTGGCCAAAGGACCGGTAATTTACGTTAGTGATGCTTTTTAAATGAAAGTTGCTTTTTGATTCATTTGTACTGATGCAACATCCTGTGCCGCATACGTTCTATGAACCAGTGAGATTGTTTTAGTGTTGAGCAACCGCAAGATCACAAAATATTGTTGTGTATGTACTCAAGTGCACTCTTTCATTTCAGGACATTACGCTGGTATTTAACAATACACTAAATCACAGACTGAAGTTGTAGGACAGCTTCTTCAGTTGAGCTGTTTTGTTGGGCTTTGATGGAGGAGTATCTCCTCAGATCTTTTGAGCAGTGACAGTAACCGTTTGCTGCCTCTGTAAGTTCGCGCTGATTCCAAATGTGTCCAGAACTGTTTTGCTTTGTGCACTGATCTGTATTGGACCTGTAATATCTGCTCTCTGACATGCCCTTATTTGGAGTTGGCTTGTGTATTGTTTGATTTTGTTTAGAAAAGGCTAAATTTAAGCAGTCGACATCTGAGGCAGATTTTTTTATTATGTCTTTTTTTTTTTTTTAAAGTTACTGAA